>CM043116.1:19911394-20178887 GCA_023701765.1 Hylyphantes graminicola
TCCATTGCACCCAAACCATAAAAAAATAAGTTCTGATATATTTATGTTCTAAATTTGAGGTTTTTCTATAGCTTATTTTATTTGTTGTATTTTCTCTTATGTTTTAAAACTTCTATCTTCAAGATTATATTTTATGCCATTTCTTTAATCGTACAATTTGTAATATTACATTTATTACTATTGTGTTTTTAGCTTAATAAATTAAAATATAGATAAAACTATGCATTTTTGTTCTCGTATTTCGATCCGTAATTTTCGAAAAAGTTTTGTAAGTTCCATTTCAAAAACATATTTTAAAAACTTAAATGTGCATTATAGTTCCAATGACATTTCTTTATTTTTCAATCATGCGAAATTTTACATAAGATTTACATGTGTTTCTTATTTTTGTCCATTCTTCTATCTCCTTTGAACTATCTTGTAATGCGAAATATTTGCTAAGAAATTTCGTCAAATTTTCTGTTTAAAAAAATACGATTTCTGAGCGTTAATTTGTGTATTAAAAAACTTTTTTCGATTTGGTTACATAAAAAATGACAAGAAAATGTCTACCTTTATTTCTGTAAAGCATTCATGCATAAGTCATGCTATTCTAGGCGCATGCTGTTTGTAAATGTCCATACTTTTACGCCTTTTCTATTTATGTTTCCTTTTACGAATTTATATTTTATTCCAATATAGCGAAATGCGTATTATGACAAAAATACTGAATTTGACTTATGATATTTTAATAACTCTCGGATGTTGTTGTTGAATCGTTCAACTTTTAAAACAAATTAATGCCTGTTTATTAGTTTATATTCACTAAATTTACTGAGTGACAAAAGGGCTTTTCATTTATGCTGAAAACTAATGAAATTGATTTAATATTTTACTTAAAAAATATTTTTTATTAAGAAACTATTTGGTGGCTAGAATTTCCTTCTGTTGCTATTTAACCTTCAGAGATATATATACTGATATTCAACTGTTAATTATTTACAAAACTAAAATAAAATTAATAGATGTTTTAAAGTGCTTTAAATTTTAATTGAAAATGAACACCCTTATACCATTTAAAAATTCATTCAATATAATTAGTTCATACAATGTATTAGTTAGTAAAACGTATTGAGTTAAAATTTCACATGAAATGTTAAACTTTTAGTTTCATATTGATCACAAAACAAGAATATTTTGTTGAGAACAGCAAACAATAGTAATTTTGAAACATTACGCTGATAGAACATCGTTATTTTACTTACAGAAGAAACTTAAAAGTCTTTAGAGACTAATTATTAAATTGTAACATTTTTTAAGCTAACAATAGTTTTGCGATAATTTCTTGTATTATAAGTATAGTTTAAAAACATGGTTATTTGGGACAAAATTCTACTTCGGGAGGACATTGCGGATACAAGCCAAAACTCATCAGCTTCATGCATACCGTTAAAATAATACCGAAATAATTGCTTGCTGTTTTTTGTGATCGAAATTTCTTCAAACTATTGTCTCCCAAACCATGGGTCATCAACCCTTTTCATTGCACAAAGTGGTCTTTCATGAAGTTTCTAGGTCGCGGCCAATGACACACTTTTGAGAAGACTTTTTCTTCGAAGAGCGGGAAAATGTCGTTTTCATCTCGGGCTAGCGAAAATGTTCTTCTACAATTAATCGCTTTTTAAGAGGGATGACCTTATAAAGGGTTGAAAACCCCTTTAGCTATTGGTGTTGTTAGAATTAATCGATTGGGTTTTTTTTTTGTTTTGATTTTGAATCGAATGTAAAGAAAGTCAGTGAAATTAATTTTTCTATTGATGATATTCAATCAACTCTAACCTGTACGAAAGTTTACCTAAAGGTTGGGGTTTTTTTCAGAGCGAAAATAGTCCGATTCATTGTTGGGGTTACTGCACCACGGCATAGATTTATTTAGTAGTTTGAATTAAATAAAATATAAATTCTCTATAATCAGATTTAATTTCTAATAGTAACTTCTATGTCATTTAAGGTAGGCGAATACCTAAAATTCCCCCAAATTCCAAAATTTTTACTATTATGTACTTTAATCTTTTTCAAATTTGGTATAGTGATTTCAAATATAATGAATAATACTATTTAGGCACTTTTTTAAATTTAAATATAATTTATTTATTTTAAACGGTGTTTTTCTACTAAAAAAAGAGGTTTACGCTAACAAGTCTACCACATTGAATTTTCATCCTATAAGCATTAATTATGTGTTAAATTCTTCGTTTTGAACTGATGCATGCAACGACCCTCTAGAGTTCAATCAATTAGTTAGAAATCAATTATATTTAAATAAAAAATATTGCCTAAAAAGCATTGTTCATTATATATGAAATCACTATGCCAAATTTGGAAAAGATTAAAGTAATAGTAAAAATTTTAAAATTTTGGGTATTCGCCTACCTTAACCTGATGTGAATGCTCGTTTATTTGCAATTTGAAGATTAAAATAAGTTAAATTCATACGGACTTATCAAATTTAAAAATGGGACTGTTCTCATTGGACTTAAACAATTTTATTCAAAATTCTCATAATTAAGATCACATTCCACATTGCTTATGTTTATTAACACCAAATACTTTTGACTAGCTTCTTTACGTGTGTCTCCGTTTAAAAGGGATACATTTAATATTATTTTTATTAATTAAAAATAAAATTTGATTATTTTGAAAATGTACTTTACTTCCAAATACTTGTCCGTTTTTCATTATCGGAAAAGCACCTGAGATGTTGACACGTTAGTTACACGTGGAAGCGATCAATTTTTGTTTCTTGAAGTAGTCTATAAATAGAACAGGCTTCGATTTTCCAACTAATATTAGCAGTTCCGAGGCTATTTCTGCAGTAGGTGGTTTTTGCATGCGAATCTGTTGTGATTGTTATATCTGAAAGGTCGTAAAGCTTTATAAAAATGTTATGTGGAAAATGTTAGATTCTCTGCAGCAATATTTAATCACCTGTACTGACATAAAACGTATTTTGTAACATTTGGGGTTGTTTTTGTATAGTTTTTATACTCTGTTTATATATTTGTGTCGCCTCATTTCAATTTGTTCTTGTTAATAAGAGTTTAAGTTAATTATTTTTTTGATAGAATCTTTTTTTTTGTCGGGAATAAAACCTTTCTTTTATCACCACAACTGTTTTTTAATAAATTTTCAGTACAAACTTGTTATCCAAACCTTCTACATAGACCTTGCAAGAGATGGATAAAACTTCAGTTGTTATGATAACCGTCTTTTTTACTTAGATTCTAGCGATGTTGTTTAAATGCGAAGCAGAAAGTAAAGATACTTGTTTGGTTATTGAAAATTATTTTTTATTACTTTCCGTGAGTAATTTTTATGGTTAATTGCTTAAGATCAGATTCTTTTTAACAAAAAAATATCCTGGTTTTTTTATGCTCTTTTAAGATAAGGAAGAGGAGACTTAACTCCTAACTCTTGTGATTATAAACAACACTATTATGTTTTATTTGTTAAAAAACTCTTTCTTATGCCCATAATTTCTTATTATAAACTACGTGCCTTTACTTCTTTAAAAAACACACAATTTGTAATGCTTTTATAATTATAAAATTTTCCAGTTTTTAGAAATTAAAATTTTTTAAACAAACTTTTTAATGATTAAATAAAGTATTTATCAATGACTATGAGATCATTTTTTACAAAATCAATGTCGCTCACTCGAACTTTGATATCCAGAATTTGTTTTATATTGCGTTGTAAAAAGTCGTAAAACATTCATTATTTGCTTATACTTTGCTGATTTTTACAAGTGTTTTTATTCAGTTTTACTCAATTAATTATCGCCGACTTTGTGAATTTGACGGCCTTCGTTTCAGAATGAAACGTTAATTTAAAATTTTTAATTATTTTATAGGTGTGGGTTAATTAGCCTTTCTTAAATTGTTCAGGATCCAGGATCTGTATTTTGTTTATTTAGATAATTTTAATGAGAAAGCTCATTTTCGTGTTGCACATTTTATTGCCAAGATTCGTTAATGGGTTAATATAGTAAAAAAAAGAACTTGTACTTGTGTAAGTCAAAAACTATTCCCTATAAAAACTATCCTTTATCGTCGTTAATGGATTAGTATTTTAAAGTTTTGTACTTGTGTAAGATTTTTATTAAAACTATTCTATCGGGCACAAAAAATATGGCAACTTTCGTTTAGGGAAGAAAAAAAAACTGACAATCGATAATATAAATTTTAAAAAATAATAAACCCGCCGTCATGTTCCGTTTTCAGAGATAGATGACTGATATGATAAAGATTGGAATGATGCGTTTTCAGATTACGTTGTCTTTTTGCCTAGTAACCCTTTACTTTATTGTTATTCCGTTCGAAGCAAGTTAGATGACCTGATTTAACTCGTCTTCTCAAACTTAGTTTTCGGACATCAGAAACCATTCTTGTTTTCCTCGTACGAATTTCTGTTTTGTAGCTTTTCATTTTCTATTTTACTTTCGATGACGCCATTTTTTTAATTGCAGACGATTTTCTCTTATTGGGTCTTGGTTTGTCTTATTGGGTCTCTAATTTTCAGGTCTTGGGTGGCAACATAAATGTTTAATGAAAATAAATTCTTTCTTGAGCCTTGATTGGTGAATCAATTTCACGAGGGAACAAAGCACCAATCGAAAGAGATGCAGGAATGAAAACTGGAAGGAAATGCGTCACCTGAAACAAGCCAATTAAAAAAAAAATTGAAAAGTGTCAACAATTGCATAAAAATTACCAATAATTTTCCTTCGAAAAGAAACATTGAATATTTTTTAATAAAGAAAAAGTATTAATTTTCCATGTTTTTGAATGTTATGCATATTTCCGAACTAAATGTTACAAAATTCATGGTTATGGAATGTTGCGAGTTTTACCAGGAAATCTCTATTTTATATTTTTAATAGATAAGAAAATCCGGGTTTCACATTTTCAGTATCATTGAATTTAATGAAAAGTAGGGCATTGTATTGAAAGTAATTGGAAAAGCCATAATCATAGCTGTCTATGATTCTTGTTCTGATAAAATGACTAGAGATAATTGTTTTAAACAACAAACATTAATTCTGTATCATCTCAATTCGCAATTAACTTTTGCCCACGTAACGTTACATTCTTTATTTGACTTATCGCATTCAAATCAAAAGTTAAAAAAGATTATAATTTTATACAGGTACATTTACTTTTAGATTTTTGAGCTATTTATTGCGAAAATTTTAAGTGACTTGTTATATTTACTTCGTGACTTGTATTTCTTTCCAAAAAATACAACGTTCATTGTTTTCACTAATGAATTTTAATTTTTTTTATGATCCGTATCAATATAAAAAATTATAAAATATTGTTATTTAGTTGAATTGCTGAAAACATAAGTTTGGTATCATTCTGCACCGGAAAAAAAATCTATTACGTTATGCATTTTTTAGGGTCTTATACCGAAATCCCCTATTCGTAACAAGAAATTTTAAGAGTATATATTTTAAATTTATTTAACTGATTCCAAAGGAAATTCCACCAGTGGGGAGGGGGAGAACAATCAATGAAAAATTATTCGTATCCATCCACCAAATTTGTGAATTTTTGACTAATTTATTAATTTATTGCTAATAATTTTAGATGACTAGTTATATTTACTACGTGACTTGTATTTCTTTTAGAAAAATATAACGCTCTTTGTTTTCACAAATAAATTTCAAATTTTTTATGATCAATATAAAAAAAATACAAAATATTGTATATATGTACCATTCTGTTCGGGGAAAAAAATAGCGTTATGCATTCAAAGTCTTTAATAGAAATCTCTATTTCCTTTATTCGTAGTAAAAAAAACATATATTTTTAAACTTATATGATTCTTGATATATTCTCTATATATGCATTTTTCTTTCTTAAGCACTAATTCTAAATCAAATTCCACCAGTGGAAAAAGGAATTGCTGAAACATTTATTCATGATCCGCGTCTTCCAAATTTGCGAATTTCCATGCACTACTCTGTTCATTTGCGAGTCTAATATTGGTTGTTCACCTATGCGTCGATCTGCACACCTGGGCAGGTGTCGACTTGTAGACGTCGTTAATAAGGTTTTTTTCCCTTCCAAATATCGACATGAAAATGCAAAACACCGAAATTGTAGCTACCAAGGCGCATTTAATGGCCACTACTGCTGTACTAGGGATGAGGTTCTGTGTTCTTTATTCAGAACAGTTTGAAAGGGCTCTTATTGAGGTCTATAAATAGCCTGTTGATTATGAAACCTTGTCATATGAAAATCTGTAATGAAATTCTATAATCATGGAAATCTAAGAATAGCTTCTTTTTGCTTAATTCTGGAAAAAGCCGTAAAATTGAATATTAAATGGTGGTTAATTTTAATTATAATTTAATGAAACTGATTATTTAAAACCTGATTAGATGTGACAAATTTTTAATAATATTTTTATTAAATCATAATAATGGAAGCGAACAGTGTTTAATATGCCGTTTTGCCGCTTTTCCTCAAATGAAGTGAAAAAGCAATTCTGTACTTTTACTAAAAGCCGTGCAATTAAAATTAAACATAAAACATAGTTTCAATTATGATTTAATAAAGCTGGTTATTTTATTTTGAAATTTCCACAAAAATTGCATTTATGATTAATAAAATACTAAAAAAATAATTATAAATAAATAAAAATGTGACTTATACCGTTATCAATGGCTTAATTAATATTAAGGTGACCATAAACCTTTTTTGCCTTTGCAATAAAGAGGATAAAAAAAATTTAACAAATTTTGTAACAAAAATGCAAAATTTTGATTTTTGTGCCCTGTTTATTGTACATCCTTTCCCGTATACTTTCAATGTTATATTTATTTTCCAAATTAATTCATTATTTAAAAATGTATGTTTTTTTTTATGTTTTATAAAACTTTAAAAAAAAAAGAATCCTTATTCAAGAAACAAATTTTGTATAACTCTAAAACTCGCTGAGAAGAATAAGTTGCTGGGTTAATAGAAATTCCACTAAATGTTCTCACAATGACGTTTGGACTTCTCGTAGAAAAATAGAATTTCTTCTTCGTGCATATGACTCGCCTGTTTTTACCTTTTACTGGCAAATTAATAACGAAATATTTCCTTTAAACACCCAAAACATAACAAAGCCCTCATACACTCTTAAAACGAACGAGCGATTTTAACTCAGTCTGAGTTAATTTTCACTCCTCCAGTGTCGAAAATGCTCTTGTCCTACTGGAGTGAATTTCACTCTTTAACTTTTAAGAGTATATACTACATTAATTTCACCAAACAAACACAAAAAAATCTTACTTTTGACGAATTTTTTTTATATGATCCTAATGTTCTTTATCACATCAAAAACTAACTCCACATCAAAACTGATTCAAGGAAGTAGTATAAATAAAAAAAAAACCATTCATTGCTAAACAATGTCATTTGCTAAATTAAGAAAACTATGCAAAAATAACACCTTACTTTTCCTAAACATCTCTTTGCTTTACTTTGGGACTACCATGAAAGTTAATGATTATTACTGTTTGGAAACCATACCATGGGGTTTTATGGGTGCTGGCATGAGATCTTACTAAAAGGAATGTTTTCGGATTCGCAGCTATATGCGCCTGCACGATTTCTTATGCAACCTTATAAAATATGCGACCATTTCGACTGCTGTCAGGTAGCTGAAACTTTCATTGTATCTGTGACGATAAAATTTCGTGTTAGTATTTGCTCGAATAAGATAGTATTTTTCAATTGTAAGGTGTATTTGTAAAACTCGCGTTCTCCAAAAATATAACTAATATATAGGGGCTGAGGGATACAAAAATATATACCGGCCAAGATATTGTGAGTTTTTCCAGCAGCACACAATTTTTTTAATATTATAGTCTTATGTTATTATATTAAATTACGAAATGTTTTTAAAACGGATTTACTCCAAAAATAAATTAAAATCTCATGAGGTGTAAAGAAGCTTACAGCTTGGTCTAATATAAATAAATTACCCGTCTGATGGTTAAATTTTTTAAGTAATAATACTTATAATAAACCTTTTTTTTATTAAAATTAATATATCTTTAGGTTTTTTTTTTTATTTTTAGCCTACTTTTTTTTAATCAAATATTTTTAAAAAAATGAAAGTAGGAATTGTCATGCGATATGTCCGTTTGTCCTTCTGTAACCTCCTTCCATATCTGTTCTATTCAAGTCGGATCTTAATTATTTTTTTTTTATGTCTCTGATGTCAACCCTTTCTGTCTTTTATACTGTTGTCCGTCCGTCTGTACATTCTGACGGACAACTGCTTAACTGTCTGCCGAATGTCTTCCCGCTTGAATAGTATAAAAAGCTGGTTAGTTTCATATAATATTACTTTATTAATGCAATGTGGAGTTTTATTTTTTGTTACTCTTATGAATTTCCTAAATACCGTGTTTTTTTACAATTTTTTTTTATGTGAATGCAATTATTTAACAACAGGAAGCGCTTTTCATTTGAAGCGTTGGCGACATTTTTAAAACGCTATACAAACTAGACTAGAATTTGGACCAAAGCAATTTTAGTACATAATTATTCTTCAAACTGCAGTTAATTTATCAAACGATAAAAAAATATTAATTGGATTTGTGCAAAAGAAAATTAACGGAAACAGTAAGTTTCGACTTACAAAAGTTTAATTTACAACTTAATATCTGTGTTTAATAATTATCTCTTAATATCTGATGCAGAAGCTATTCTAGATGACAGGTATTGTTACAAATCTACTTGTTTTTCTCAAAGAATTTCAGTGAGTATTAAAGTAACAGAAAACTAGGCTATTTCTGTTGTTCAGAATTTTTTTTATTAAGTTTAGTTACCTTTTTCTTTATCGAAATTGATGCTTCCCCCAATTATACTTTTTATTACTTTTGTATATGTTTGTTTAGTTTAGAGCTTATTATCTACCAGTCTCTCTAGGAATGTCAGGTTTTCAATATTGATTATCATTCTAAATTTCGGATATCATGCTAATAAATTGGAATTATATATCAAAATCATTAATGATAAATATTATCTTCAGTTAACTCACTCTCTTAAACATAGCAATTTATTTATTCGTACAACTGAAATATTTTCATTTTATTTTAAGGTGTATTTTTTTCCTTGTGGCATCGTACCAAGAAATTCTTAATTTTTCGACTTTGTTCATTTGAAAGAAGAACAAAAGGGTTTAAAATGAAGAACAAATATTTCGACATATCTTCAAACAATTCGGTTTACTATATCCTCTTGTAGTCCGATTCACTTTGTTCAATCACGCATTTCATTATCTCTTTCAACTTAATCAATCCGCAAAGCAGTTTCATTTTTCAATGCCAAATATCAAGAAAGAGAAGAGAAAAAAAAAGTAGTCAAGGTCCAAATGTCACTCCCGGCTTCAGTATTTTTCCTCGCGTGACAGCATTGTGGTGCGTGATTTCACGTGGAGGATGATCCGCTTCTGCGCATGCTCGTCTCTAGGTGACGTCATGGTTGGCAGTGACGCAATCGCCCGCTACACTTGCGGTCGAACGGGGTGCGCTCATTGGATGAAATGTCGGTATTGGTGGAAAAAAAATTTGGAAAGAGTTGCTCGTTTTGGCGTTATATCGTTCTAAATGGGATTTCATTTCTAATAATAATTAAGGTGTTATATTTTTAGTTTGGCATCCGGTTAAGTGTGTTCATGTTGTATTGTTGTCATTTTTTTATAGCGCAGTTGACTAATTCTGTGTTTACCTGCTTAAAATTTTTTTAGCCTCATGGTCGCACTCTAATGCATACTGTTGCCATATGGCAACAAGTAACATAATCCACTTTATTCTATTAGAGTAGAGCTCCCTTTCGACAAATAATAGGTTTTTTTTTTCATTTAACTACCATTCTAACTCATCTAACATCTACATTCCATTTTGAAGTTTTAGTTACTAATAACCCTCATAGATGACAGTAGTAAAAGTGTATTCAAAATTAAGTAAGTCAAAGTATTTTTTAAAAAATTATGTTTAATAGTTCCTGAGAGACTCGCCTTATGCTCTAAAAAATACACATTTTTATGTTATAAATACAAAAAAAAGACATCACTTATTTTTAGTTAACAGTTTATTATTAACTACTTAAAGAACTTTTTAAAAGTTTGAAAAAAATTTAAAACATAATTTTTTTAAGAGCTCTAATATCGTATTGACCCTCGTTCAACATCATTTTTTATAGAAATAAATGACTGATACCTGTAATTAAAGGTTGAAAACTGATGTTTGAATCTTCTTTCATAGGACCAGGTCAATTTCGAAACTAATTAACTTATTAATTGTTAGTGGGGAGGTTTTAAAAAATTTCTCCAGATGGAGATGCCAGGTGACAAGAGGTTAAGGATCTGTTCTATAGTCCCTTATTTTTTTTTTTGTTTGGGAGTCAATCTACCGAGCAACTAATCAGTCGTCGTCAAAGCCGATGTATGTGTCTGCGTACACCGATGCCGTGGAACAAAGCATTTGCTGGTTAATTACTTGGTTTGATTCAGCCATCAATTTAGCTTGTGTCGACAAAGTTTATTTTCTTGCGTTGGGTCATCGCCAATTGAACTTTTAAGGGGTCATAGGAGTCTTAAAAATGTGCAAAGAGGGTACTACAAAGTATAGTTTGATCTTTCATGTAATTTTTTAACTACTCAGTATATAAGTATAATTTTTTTATATGTAATTCTATAAGATTTATTTAATATAAAACAAATTTTAAAGTTTATGAAACCTTAGTCAAAACTAAAATAAATGATATTAAACATAAAGCTATTTGAACACATTGTGATTAGGCTTGCGCGGCAAATTGTGAGGTCAAAATTGAAAAAAATTACCAGGAAAATGACTTTATATTGTACAAATATGTGCAAACAAAGACTTATACCTAAATTCTCTGCTCAATTTTAATTAGAAATTATTTAAAAATAAAATTTTAAATCAAAATTTAAAAATTTTTATTAATTTTTTTAGAAAAAAGTTCTTAAAATAATTTCTAATTAAAATTGAGCTGAGAATTTAGGTATAAGTCTTTGTTTGCACATATTTGTACAATATAAAGTCATTTTCCTGGTAATTTTTTCAATTTTGACCTCACAATTTGCCGAACAAGCCTAATCACAATGTGTTCAAATAGCTTTATGCTTAATATCATTTATTTTAGTTTTGGCTAAAGTTTCATAAATTTTAAAATTTGTTTTATATTAAATAAATATTCTAGAATTACATATTAAAAAATTATACTTATATATTGAGTAGTTAAAAAAATACATGAAGGATCAAACTATGCTTTGTAGTACCTTCTTTGCACATTTTTAAGACTCCTATGATCCCTTAAATTGTATGGAATTGTTAGAAAATAAACAGGAAAAAAAAATTAGCTTGTGTTTATGCTTAACGCTTGAAACGATTTAGTGGTGATTTACCCCTTCCTTTGGTCCGGAGAAATCTCTGCACCACCGCTAAAGCGTTAACCTTGCGTTTAAGATTTAACTGGATACCAGAAACTTGAAAGTGAAATGTAAAGTAAATTCTTTTTTGTAAATTTGACCATTTCCTATTTGAGCCTCACGATATTTTAATTTTTAGATATTTAATCAGAGAAATAAGATATTAGGAACTGTAATTTTTTTTAAAAAAAATAAGGTGTCTTGTAATTTTTGGATTAATAAAAAAAATATATTATTCGTTGTAAGGACACAATTTTTCTTAATTCTTCCCCTCCTCAAGGTTAGGTTTGAATTATCGTCGCACTAGAGCTACACGAGGGCTATTGCCCCTCCTCAAGAAAATGAGAAATGATTATTAACAAATTGCTTGTTTTAACTGACGCTGCTATGATATATTATCCTCTTGCGACCTTGCAACCCCATTTGGGGAAATTTTTTAAAACCTCCCCACAAACAATTAGCATGATAATTAGTTCCGAAATTGACGTGGTCCGATAGAAGCAAATCCAAATATCAGTTTTCAGCCTTTGATTACAGGTATCAGTCAGTTATTTCTATAAAAAAAAGAAGTTGAATAAGGGTCAATATGATATTAGAGTTCTTAAAAAATTATTTTTTTTTTCAAACTTTTCAAAACGTTCTTTTAGTGGTTAATTTTAAAGGCATTTTGCATTAAAAACAATGTTAAAATAATCTGTTAACTACAAATAAGTGATGCTGCCTTTTTTTTTGTTGCATTTATAGAGCACAAAAAATCTTTATTTTTATAGTTATGGTGTGTTCCTAAGAAAGTAACTATTAAACATATATATATATATTTAAAATTATGTACAAATATATTTTTGTATGAAAATTACGTTTAGATTAAGAATATAATAAGGGTTGGATTTTGCTCGGGTCTTAAGAGTTAGTCTATGCCTCTCAATTTCTCGGATACCTTTGCCTTTGTTTACCACAACAACATATGCCTTTCATGGAAAATTCACAATCACCTAGGCTGGGCTTATATTTTAATCTTCTTTATTGAAGTACTAATGGATTTTGAGAATGGGTTTATCACACAATTGTCTTTGGCGATTTTGTTTTCAATAAATATTGTATTGACTATTCAGTTGTTCAAAAATATGTATAATAGGAGAAATTCTGTTGTAAAAATCACTGTGTCAACGTAGTTGTTTTTTCGCACTTGTATTTTATTTATTTATTTATTATTATTATTATTTTCATTTTTTATGGATACGATTTGAATATCTAGGTTCTGAGTAAAAAAAATCCAATTGATGTTAAAGATATGATAAATGTTTTTCTTAAATATGATCATATTGTTCTTCAGACTGTCAAATATCTCAAAGAAAGACGAAGACCGCTAAGATACTTCATTCTTATCTCGTACATAAATATAACATTTCGCATATTCATATCTAGCACATATAATGTTTCATGAATATATAGTTATTCAGTAGGTGTCCAAATAGTTCATTTGAATGGAACGAAACAGCCATTGAGTATCGATCGATACGATATATTGAAAATCTGATGTTTGGAAGTTTTGAATTTCGGGATCCTTTGGACGTTATTGTGAGGAAGATTGTAGTTTTTGATGGCTCGAGGAATAGGCATGTTTTATTTCTTGAGTGGCAACAGATATGCGAAATGAAAATAATGTTATCATCGATTGTCACGGGGAAACGGAGAACCCTATCGAGGAAGGTAGGAATGAAAGCTGGAAGGAAATACGTCACCTGAAACAAGCCAATTATCTTATCCAACTTTTATAACTTGTCACTTGATGAAGTTTATGGATACTAGTCCCTCGCCAACAGCCAATGTGTATCATCAGTACAACATTAACAGAAAAAAAAAACCATTGCCTTTGCCCGGAGTAATATTATAACGACTCGTGGCATGTACCCGTTTAGGATTTGTAGTTATTGACTTTCACGTCCTCTTCTTTTACTTTTGATTAATGGCTTGCTTGAAAACTGGTTAATCACAGGATTGATTTATCATAATTATCTCTTGGGGCCCTAAATAAAGTCGATTTTAGTCAAGGTACAAGCACTAACCAATGTGCATTCTAAGAAACATTAATACAATTTAAATTATTTAAACTCATTAACGACACGGTTGGTAAGAAAAATTTGCTAAGCGAAAATAAGCTTCATGCTTAAAGTTTATCAAAGTAAACAAATCTAAGACAAATGGTCATTGTCCTCAGCAATGTAGTATCATAAATTAAGTGACTCGAAAGCTAATTTAAATAACTTAAAGCTTAACATTTTTATTAGAAAATGAACACGTTATTGGTGTTCGGGGCAAAGTCGTAGCGAATGGGTTAAACATCTTAAAAATTTAAATTAACGGAAACTGCCTATCGACTCGGAACTGGATCCAAAACATCTTTTTTCTTGTCCAGCCAACCTGGTTAAAATTGCAGCAAATCACCAACTCGCCCTACGAAGACCTTTACGAGGACCACTGTCTGCAGATCGCTGAAACAGTCTATGAGACCTTTGATAATCTTTATCCATGGACATCATCATCAAGAGAGCAAACTAAAACTTAAAAGGGCTGGGGTGCCCAGTCGGTTAAGCACTCGCTTAGCATGCGGAAGGTTCGGGTCCGGGCATCGCCAAAATAGCTGATGACCTATAAACGGCCCGTGCACCCAAAAATGTCCGACGAATAATACCCCGTGTAATGGAGTGCACGTTAAATATAAGTCCTAACGCTGCGTACGATGTCGCCCTTAACGGTTGCGTTGGATACCTATTCAGGTGTTGGCTCGTCAGCTGACTGTAGTTCCAAAATACGACGCCCGTCGCCAATAGCCCTCGTGTAGCTCTAGTGCGACGATAATTCAAACCAAATTCAAACTTAAAAATTTAATTTGCTCTGCTGCACTTCATTGCACCGCGGAGTTTGTTTGACTCTCACGGTCGACATAACTCATTTCCGATCTACCCCCTTAGCTGTGTCTTAGACTGACCGCTCGATTTAGCGGACAAAAAAAAAAAAAAAACGCAAGTAAATCCCACGATAGTGGTTGGATGCATTTACACGCTCAGCAGGACTGGGCACCAATCCGCAACTGGGAACTTCCGATTTTTGTTTAGCACTATGGTCACTGGTGCGGTCAGTAACTGATGTCGGTGTACTGACCGTCAGATAGGGAAAATGCCTCGTTAGGGGGGTTATCGGTAACTTTCTCAATTTTTAAATATTTTTTATATCGCAATTACTACTTATTTTATACGGTTAGGCCTAAAAAAACACTTCAGCGAAATTGAATTTTTTTAATTATAGTTTATTAATAATAGGTAAAGGCTTTGTGGTATTTTGATGTCTTTTTAATATTTTGATTAATATTGAGACATTAATTTAAACAATTGCGGAAGTTGGAATTAAAAAAATGCACTACTTTTGTAAATTTTAACAGCAGAAAAAAAATCGCATAAATAATTAAATTATGTGAAAGCATGCTTATGTTTAGTTATTTTCCTTGTATACTTGTGAACTTCTTTTATCCTAATTTTAAGTACATATTTTTTTTTAATTTCTGAACATTTGATTGAAAACTACTTGTTTTCCACAATTATCTCTGATTGAAATTAGTAAGAAGAAAAATAAAAAATAAATAAAATTATAGCATAAAATATGACATTTTTCTTTTTTAGTGTAAATGGTACACTATACAGCTTTGTACTGTTGGTATAAGACAATAATTTACATATTTTATAATTTAAAGGTTATATTTTTTCTTTATATAGTGTTGTATGTAATTCCATACTATACTTGTTTAAATTTTATAATTTTCTATATTCGCACCAATTTATTAAACACAACCGTTCTAGTTATACTTTATCATTTTTTAACGCCTGATTTGCACCTAAATTATTTTATTCGCACGTTCATAATACTCTTTTTCTATAAAAAAAAATACATCCTTAAGAATATCTTAATATTCTTGGAATCGCGAAGAAACTAGGTCTTAACTGAAGTTAGCCAATAAGCGTTGGCGAACAGCGTTACCATAGTAACCGAAAAGACGTCTTGTCATTTGAAGAAAACATCGTCAGAAAATAGTTATTTTATTTTTTCTTTTGGAATATTCGAATTTTACTTTGATAGGGATTTCTATGGGTTTTTAAAGCTTAAATTAAATTGTGTAATGTTTAAATATGTATTGTAGGGAATATTATAATTGATAACTTAGCTTCGTGATGCAACGAATCTCTAAAAAAAAAAACTATTCTGTTATTTGGTTATTACGCTGTTCTAACTTAAAGGTTATATCTTTAGCTATTATATCAGAAGTTCTAACTTAAAGGTTATATCTTTAGCTATTATATCAAGTTCTAACAATGGTTATATCAAAGAGAACACAAAAAACACTCCTAAAAGGTATCAGCTAAGAAACATACCTATGTTCCATAGTTTGTTAAAGAATTTAACTTTCAAGTTTGCACTTATAGTTAGTTACTTCTACAACTTTAAACCGCACGTTAATTTTTTTTCCAAATTATTTAAGGTCAAAATTTACCATGATGTGTTTGTTAGAAGAAATGAAAAAGTCTATTTTTTAATAGAAGAAACAACAACCACTAAAACCCCTCTCAAATCATTAAAATTTAAAATATGCATTTGTTAAAATCTTATATTCACTGCGTTTGACATTTTGGTAGTGTAAAATAAACAGCATGCTGTAAACTGTTCAATATACAGCAAATATTGGGTGTGGAAGCTAACAAATCGTATTTACAAGTTTTAAAGTAAACAAGTAATTTGTGATAAAATTTTGTAAATTCACGGTAGGAAATATTAATAGCGGGTTTTTTTTTTTTTTTTTTTTTTTTTTTGCTTGTCGTTGGAAAGGCTTGTCGTTACTTTTTCCGGTCAATGTTGTTTTTAAAATTTAGTCCTAAAACTTTTTTAATAACCCATTATTTTATCTTCCAATATGTACTTGTCCAAATAAACAGCTACTAAATATTGATTTCATTGACAGACACATACGTTTCCGTAACATGTATCATTTATTTTTTAATCGAAATAATACTTTTAACTCATTAATAATAATCTTCCAATGATTAATATCTATTAGACTCCATTTATTATTCCAACACAAAATAGGGTCTATTTTTAGAGCACCCTGTTAATTTATATGTTCCCTAATGAATATTAGGGTTACTTTAAAGTGCTCATTTTGTACCTCAACTGAAAATCATTGGTGTAACGCTAATACAGCTTCATGGAGTAACGTGTTACTCCGGGTTAATGGACCAAATTATGTAACACAAAATAAAAAGTTTATTCCGTTCGATTATCCTTCCTCCCCCCCCCCCCCCCCGGTTTCACGGAGTAACGTCTGCAATAATGTTACACCCAGGGTTCGTACGCCTCCTGGAATTCCTGGAAAACTCCTGGAAATTATAAAAAAATTTCCAGGGCCCTGGAAAACTCCTTGAAATTTACTGGGACTCCTGGAAATTTGAAATTATTTAAAAAAACTCCTGGATTTTTTTCATTTAATGGTTAACTGTTTTAAATAGTTATTTCGTTTTTAAACTTTTAAAGTAAAGTGTGAAGTAAACTGACAAAGTCATCGGTACAATTTGCAGACAAGGCGGTGGAGACAGGTGATATGCCTTTGATTTCAAAATCGAACGCGTGTCGCTGTAGTACATCTGAAAAGCAGACTCCTTTTAGTACAATTGAGGCGATGTTAAAAGAAAAGTCTGGAACTAAAAAACTAGAAGATTTAAATTTGTTAAAAATTATAAAAGTAGATTTATTTTTGAAAGTCATTCGTTTTGTCGTCATTTTTTGTTTTCTGTACCTCCTGGAAATTTTTTAGTAACTCCTGGAATAGTCCTGGAAAACTCCTGGAATTTTTTTTTCTAAATGTGTATGAACCCTGTACACCACAAAATATGTAACGTTACTCCATGAGATCGGAGACGGCTAAGCTTCCACCGATTTTGCGGAGGAACGTGACGCATCCCTTTTTTGCAGGGTCGATAAAGAATGTTAAAGTAAAACTCACGTTTAGTTTTAAAGTCATGCTCACAGCGAATTTCTTCTAATATAGGTTTAGGACTTGTCTTTTGCTAGACGTATAGTAATTAATTTAACTCATCCATGTCGGTGGATACATAGCTTTTTAAGGCTATATGTTATACAAAATTTACGGAGTAAACGCTTCACCCATTATGCCGTGTAACAGTTCTCCAAGAATTTAGTGTATTGTTATTTCGTCAAACCGGAGGAAGTACTTGCTGCCTCCAGATTTTACAGAGTAAACTTTACACCACGTTTTTACCGCGTACGCTTTAGACACCAAATATTACGCAAAACAATCTATTTACTACGCTTCCTCCAATGACTCCTCATAGACAACAATTGCATGCAAATTTACCAAGACAAACAACAAAAATCTCTTAATTTTACGACAAAAAAACCCACAAACGCATTCAATTCCGTGAGTTTTATGGGGCTTGGCATTTTATAGCCGAATCCAATAGTCGTATAAAAAGATTTTTATAAATGAAGAAAATTGCGTATTGTCGAGATTTAATGTCTGTTAGAACGACTTTATTTGCCGGGGGTTGATGGAAGCGAAGTGAAAAGGTAGGATTAGAGAAGCCCGTTTAATCGTCTGTTGGCCTTGACCCCCTCTTGTATTGGCGGCTGCACCCCCTGATAACAACATGCGCGGGGAAAATGGTTTTACAGAGGCGAAATGGATGGGATGTGTTGCAGAGAAAATAAATATGGGCTGATAGTGGGGGAATTGCTAGATAACTTTTCGGGTTTTTATGTTCGGAGATTTTTTTTAGAGATAATTTGCAAGGTTTTTAAATTTAAATAAAAGTAGGCATGGTCGGATTGAAAAAAGAAAATAGTATTTTTCTGAAAAATATGTTAAACAAGCTGTAAAGTAAATTTCGGCTGAAAAAAGTAAATTTAAACTTTTTATTGACATTTAAGATTGTTTTCTAAGTTCTCTTTTAATATTTATTAGAATGTTCTTTAAAATTACTTGTTAAATTGTATTAGTGCGTATTTTCTAGCTGTAAGAAATGAAAAATTAAAATAAAATAACAATTCACTTTAATTTTGTGTTTTCAGCTCAATTTTAACATTATTGAGGATTGGATTTTTTTTTTACAAAGTGTTTTTTTTTAAATTCGGAAACTAAGGTGTTAGTAGTATTCAGCAATTCGTCATTAATAGGTTAATGGAACATATTTCTTTATGCATTTAGAATAAAACAACCTTCCAATATGACAAAGCACTTCAACTTCAACTAATTGTAATCTATTAGTTTTAAGGCATAATGCATTTTCATAATCCCCAAACACATCAAAATGAGCTTTCAATGTCACGTAAATATTTAATAACTTTTAGACACAAAAACCCAAAGAACGACTAACCCTAACGCTCCCAAATTGCATTTTTCTGAAATCTAGCAGCATTTCCTCCCGCTAGACCTTTAAAACGTGACTAGCTTTGAAATAAACGGTCTGTTATGCTACCTATTGTTTACGGCTGACCTTTAGCAGTAATCTTGCTAAAATAGTGAGTCTGGTTGCGATAATTCTTTTTTTAGTATTCAGAAGAAACGGCAGTTAATTTTGCGGGCGCTGCGTAACTTTCTAAATTACACGCAAAGTACATGTGGGTATGTTTTATGGTTTGCTGTTGGTTTTTAACTATTATTTATACTAAAACAAATTTAAGTGGTTTGTTCCAGACATTTTAGTAGTATTATTTATTTTTATATAATTTGGCATTTGATTTATAGAAATTAAATAGTTTCAAAGTCAAATTATTATGTTTTCCGCTGAAAGAAATGAAGTCAAACCTGCTAAGCATCAAATTAATTATTTTTATTTATATATTTCATTGTAAAGCTTTTTTTTTAGAAACTCAATAGCTTTTATATAAATGAAGGTTTTCATATCCAAATTTTAGACGCATTTATATCAAAATTATTTCTGCTCAATGCCTTCCATTTGAGAATTTGACCTTTTCCGTTTTTGAATACATTGTTCAAATTATTTAAATGTAAGATTTGATATTCAAACTTGGAACAAAAAAATATTAAGATTTTTGGAAAATTCATTATTTTAGAATATTAAATTACCAAGATAAAAAAGAAATACATCTAAAATTACAATTTCTGAGAATAGGTTATAATTTGAAGAAAAAAATATTTTTTTTATCAAAGTGTAACACCAAGTTTTATCAAAGTGTTAATTTTTTTTATCAAAGTTTACACTTAGAGTAAATTGTAACACACAAAATAAATATCTAAATAAGTTTTCTCCATTTAAAATTGCTTTTAAATATCATATTGTGCTACATAATGCTCTTTCTCGTAATTTTTACGAACATCATTATTCGAAATTTAAGATTATTTTTTTAAACTGCTTTTTAGAAAAACTTACATACATTCTTTCTTAAGAAATGTGCTTAATTTAGTCACAAGGCATCCTTTAACTTTATTCCCAATATAAATTCGAATAGCTAGCTTACAATAAATACTTTTCTCTTTTACCCAAGAGCACGTCCAAGTACTTAGGGGACTTGGAAAAGTGGGGTCTGAAGAGTCCAATTGGTAATCTGTTGGCCTTTCATTAGAATGTTCTAAAATATGACCCGATATTCGATTCGGTCCCCCAAAATAATTGAAAGTAAAAGAGGTTTGGTGCTTGTTAAGATTGTCTAATTTCTTAACGCTGCGCCTTATAATTACGCTGCTGCTTTTGGTGTTGATATTGTCACTTGACCGCGCTCCGTTTCCAATAGCCGCGTGTAGTTTATTCATAAATTGCCACCTATACCTCACCACAGTTTAAGTATGCACTATACAAATGTTCTACGGGAAAAAGGGTAAATAGTTCTAATTTCCGAGTGCGAGAATCGAATAAAAAAAAGGTTTTTCACATTCAATAAATCACTTAATTCGTTTTTCAAGACATATTTTTATTATTTTTATTTGTTTTTGCTTCAGTTTCAGTTAGTGTATTATTAATTATTTTTTCCTTCGATTTTGACGTAACAGGGCGAACGAATATCAGGGCGGACGTAACGCGTAGGAGAGACCAATCAGAGAGGCAAAATTCCGTTTGTTAACGCGCGTTTCCTCCACCTAGAACATTTCAATGTTGCAAACTAAAGGTGTGTTTTGGTGAAAAGACACTCGATATTGGGGTAACCTATATTGGTTTTACTAACGTATACAGTCGTAGCAGTATTGGTGATATGGTAACAACCGTCAAGTCTAGTCATTATATTAGTGAACGCATGGCGGATTGCTATTGACCTAAAGTGTACTAATTTGGCTGTCAATTGCCGTTGTAAGAGGAAGCATTCGCCAACTACCAGTTGTCGTGACTCTACATATTAATACAATCTGATATTGAGCGACTCTAATGCCAGCCAACTTCTTAAAAATTCATTTTGGCGGAATTATATATCGGCAATGAAGAATCGATGGTTTGACGTACAGGAAAAAGAAGTAGTTTACGATCGAAAAATTGGGAGAAAAAAAAAGTTGCAAGGAAGAGATGATGGACTTCCCCTTCCCATAAATGGATTACTCATTTGTATTTGCGTCTTTCGGTGTTTTGCGCCAAAGGTTGTTTTGGCGCCTTAATGAATGTCAACAATCGTTTAAAAATACGCCAAAATACCTAGATAGTGCCATTAAGTTTTTTTTTTTTTTGACAGTAACACTCATTAATGTAGACAGTCGTCACAACCTTTACGATAATGCAATCCGCTTTCCCAAAGAATTCTGGTGAACGTACGATGGATCGCTGTTGGCTTAGAGGGCACTAAATTGGCATTGAGTGCCCTCTGGCGGTAGAAAACTACTCCCAAAAACGCTAAATTACTGTATGTAGTAGTAGTTAGATGCCAGCATTGCAATTTCGTATTTTTTTTTTTTCGGGAATGGTTGTTTAGGCGCGTTAATGAATGTCAACAATCGTTCTATATTACGACAAGATATATCAGGGGATAATTAATACTTTCTGGTGTGCCTGGATATTTTACTTATTGTAGACAGTCGTCACAACCAGGGTGGCAGGGTGATCCGCTTTCACCAAAGATTCTTTGAGCAGTAAAAGAATTTTCCGAATCGCCAAATTGCCAGATTTTGGGTATGTAGCAGTAGGTATACGTCAGCATTTAGCGGCTAATAGTTTCACGAAGGTATAATAGTTGATGTTTCGTTGTTTGTATGAACCGATCCTTAATATGGGGGGGGGGGGGGGGATTACTTAGTCCTCAATATACTAACAGCTTAAATATTAATGTTTGTTGTAAATTAAAATGTGGTGGAGCTAGTCGAATGACTTTAAAATTAATATCCTTTTGATACTGACAGTTTTCATTTTATAAAATATTACAATAATTATATTAGTTGTTGTTTCTTAATATTAAAGTTTTAACCCATTAACAAGGACTTTGTGAATACCATTAACACCTTCATTTCGGAATAAAAACGTTAGATTTCCCATAAGTTTTTTTTTATTCGTTTTCCTGTAACTTTGATATGCATATGCCCCACATAAATTATTCAAAACTATGTCTGCATTTGCCTTATTTTGTTTATTTAGATAAACTTACCGTATGGTGAATCAATATTGTTTCCCATATGTATCCATGGCAACTATATACTTTTTTCCCCCTATAATCTGTTTGAACTTAAACCATGTGTAGAGAAGATTTCAGTCTTTGAAGTGACTGGGGAAATAGGGTATATTTGTACTTACTCGTTCACTTTACCTTTTAACCATTCATAAACTATCGTAACTACAAATTGTAAGGAGGAATGCCTGTTTACAAATGTTTTGATGATTATGTAAATATGAAAATATATTGATAGGACTAAAAGTAGTTGAATCTAGCAATTAATATAGAATCTACGTTAACAAGGAAATATGTTCTTTACTTAGTTTCCTTTTCTTTTATGAGTTAATTTAAGTAATACTGTTTTCAGAGATTTACGATTTTTTTTGTGATTGTTATGTATTCATAGAAAGCGTGATGCTTTTTTTTTCGTTTTCGTATGCAATTATTTTGAATGTACTTACAATGTAACTCTCAAGTTCATATGTACATGGCCGAACGCATTCATTCAACTTCAGAATCAGAACACCTTTATTGATACTGACGATTTCTGAGTCTCCAATATTCAAATATTAAAAAAAAAATTAACTCGTTTAAAATTAAAGTTCATTTCCAAATTAAAAAGAAAGTAAACTTTAAAGTTTTTTAAATTCGTGTTTTGTGCAATTGGTCCTGCATAAATTATTCAGAGTATTTTAATGTTTTTTTTTTCTAAAATAACCAAAATAGATGTAAACTGTTTGCGTAGTAAAAATATAGATTTCAACTTAACTTTTTTGTTTTTCGATTAATTCAGCATGATCGAAGTTGCCTTTTAGGAGAGGTTCGTAATAGATTACCAATATGCCTAGTGTTGACGCAGCGAAAGAGTTTAACTCCTAAATTCAATTTGAGCTGAGGAGCCCGGTCGGTAAGGCGCTTGCCTAGCAAGCGAAAGGTCCCAAGCTCGGCCATTGTCAAATATGCTACAAAGTTCAGACGCTGCTTACGATGTCGCCCTAAAAGTTGCGTTGGATGCCTGATCAGTGGTCGACTGATCACTTAAATTTGATTCCAAAGTATGAGAATGACGCCCATCGCCAATGTCCTCGTTAGCTCTAGTGCAACGATAACTAAGCTAAATTTAAATTACAAAAAATGTTTGGTCTAAAAATACGTTTTGTCCTTCTGACCTTTATAATTATATCAAAAACATATTGTTTTTCATTTCATTTAAATCTATTTCCGGTATATCACCTTGAACTTTTCTCTTCAGTTGTAATGGTGTAATCCTAACCCCTTCCTTAATTTGCTCTCTGTTTTGCAGATCATTATATATAGACTTAAATTTACCCAATTTTAGTAACGTTCACCTTATTTGGAACCAGATCTCTACCTCTGTATTTCATAGATATCGTATTTTAATAAGTCTCACTTTATTTTCGAAGACGCGTGCGATTGCGTCAGTGCTATATTTTAAGGCTACGGGGCTTGCCACGAGTTTCTGAATATGATACTCGGAGCATGTTTCAAAATGGATTTTGGGATAAAAATAAAGTATTTCAAAACTTTGCCTTTAATTAATTTGCTCTATGTTATAGAAATACAAAAAAAGTTGGGGTGTATGACACTACGCAACTTTTAATTACCACTCTACTAATCAATAGACATTTAAAAATCAGTTATAAACCTTATAAACTAATTTCAATTTTTTAAGACTGAAAAGTTTGACTAAAAAGACCCTTTGCGCAACAAACGGACGGACCAACGTTCTAAAATCACTTTTTTAGAATCAGCACCCTCCAATACGTGTAGAAAACACGCAAAATCACTATATTTCGAATCTTCGACTCCATCGCAATCCTTACATTGTCTTATATTTCCTATTAGGTATTTAAACATAAAAATCAGAATTTTTTCTTTTAAGATTATCTAGAAGGTGATGTTATTACTAAACATGTTTAATTTATTGAAAACTTCTTCTTCTAAACAATATCCTATATAAAAAATAAAATTTTCTTTTTAACTTTACAGTTCCTATAATCCGCCATTTTCAATTGTCCAATAAACTTTTTTCAAGTGTGTGTTCTCATTTCAATCAGATCTCTGGAGAGCGTTCCAATTATCCCATTATTGGCTTCAACGCCGAACACAAATGAAGATCTTAGTTTAAGAACGCTCTAAGTGACATTATTAAAAAAAATTACGATTTTTGTGTTAATGAACACATTACTAACTTATTGAACGAGAACAAGTTTTCCCATTTCATAAACTTTATGTAAAATATATTTTTTTCCTATTAAAAGTGCTTTTTTAGCGTTATCTAAATGCAAACGCAAAACTTCAAAGATCATTTTATCGTTTTCACCTTTTTGTCACTTACCACGTTCTTCCACTAAGCTCTTCAAATGGGTTCAACACGGAAACACGTATAAACACTCCCTGTACACAAGCATCATAAAGAACCATAATCAATTGATTATTGTTCAGACGCTTAAGTATCCGACATTGTTTCTGCATAACCTTGGTCTCGTAAGTTTTCCTTTTTGCTGCAATTAAAGAAGGGATCCAAACACACTGTCGTCCGAATTAATTGTGCTTTTACAAGCATAGCGCCGTCACTGTAAATACGCTAATAAAATTTGTGTGTTATGTACCGGATATTCAATCAATTCTCGTTAAGGAGAAATTCAAAGCCCTTTTGACGAGGAGTAATTGAAGTGTTAAATGTTGTCTTTGTAAAGGACGTCATTGAGATAATCTTGTTGTGTTTCCAGACCTTTAGTGAGATATGTAATTCTATGCATTTATTTTTTATTGTTTTACCTGTTAAAAGGAACAGTATCTAAGTTTTAGGAATTCTTTCGCTTTTAAGTTATTGTAGGAATTCGAATTAACTAAGGTTGTGGGTTTTGTAAATAATGAAACCAGTACTTTATTTGTTTAATTAAAAATTTTGTTGATTTTGTTTATTATTTAATTACACTAGCCATGTGATAATGTTCTGTTTTTTTTTCATCAAAATAAATATATTCTTTTTTAAAAAAATGTATAGTTTCTCAATCTTTCACTCGCATACATACTTATAATTTTTTTTAATTTTTATTTAAATTCCATTCCTAATGATTATTTAATTAAGTATTCATTCTTTAAAATGATTATCCAATTAAGTAGACATTTTAATGATTATCTAAGTAAGTAGTCATTTTAATTTTAATGAATTATATATTACTTTAGAAGTTAGCCATAAAAATTCATTTAACAAAGCTAGTTTATACTACATGATAGACTTTTTTGTGTGCCATGTTTGCAAAAGTATTTCTCGCCGTCAATAAGTAATTGCTATTACTCATTTAACTTAGTCGTAATTGTATTAATTGTTCTTGGCTCTGACCTTCAAAGCTGTGCATCCAAAGTACAGCCTACTTTTTTTCATGCAATAAATTCTTCTGGGCGTTTCTGGTTTCCAGGGCAATTTGAATTAAGTGTTGAGGGACTAGTTAGGTTTAGTTATTCGGACTTTCGAAGTCTTTTAATTCATTCTTATTCATTCAAATAGTTTAATAATTTTAAACTGTTAAAAACTAGGTTTAAACAAAATCATTCTCCACTGTTCATTTTTTTTAAAATTAAATGTTAGAAAGAATCTTTTACCTTTCATTCATTTTGTTTTATTGTATCTAAATTATAAAAATATCAGATAAATTACAAAGAATATATGAATAATTAATAAAAGACTAATTTTATCTTCAAAACTGATTATAGTTATTATTTAAATTTTAAAAACACACATTTTTCTTAAAAAATACATATGACTGAGTTATACTTTTGAACTTTAATAAGAAAAAAATTAATATAAAAAAGAAAAATATATATATTAAGAAATCGTGAAAAATTGAATGTAACTCTCAAAAATAGAATTTGTAGTTTAGTTTGTGTTCACAAGACGTTCCAAACTCATTTTGAAGATGTTTTAATTATATCCGAGATCTTATGTGATTCTAGTCTGATTTTAGCTTTTTAAAAATCACTTGCAATGACTAAAAATTTTCCATACTATTTTTATAAAAAAAACTGGTCAAATATATCCCACTCTCATATTATATTATTAACTTGATCGATTCATCAAAATTGATTATTTTAATCACCAAAGTAAAATTCCAAATAAATTTAAACCTCCCCCAAATTCGCAACCCACCAACACAATTCCCCGTTGTTTTCACTGCCATAACCTTGGCCTTACTTACCTCTTTGGCGCCTTTCCCTCCCTCGCCAACTTCCTCTGTGGCAACCCTTTCCGAAACACATGCCCTGATGGAGATCCGCCAGATCTCTTGATGTGGAGGGGAATGTAAGGTAAGTTTCTATTTTTGGTGGCAGAGGAGTTTTTCACACATGGCCTGCCCTTCTCTTTAAATTCGCGGCCGTTTTTGTTCTTTTTGGGAAAATTAATGGGGTACTGCATCTTACATAATGTTATTTGTTGTGAAAAATTATTTTTTTTTAAATAAATAGTGGATATTTAATTTTATTGATATAATTTTTGTGGTTGTAATTTGCATATTGTAATTAGCAGTTAGAACATAATTTCCAAAAATAATATATAATAAGTTGATTTTATGTTATTTCTGGTCAAAAAATAATTTTTTTAATTAGTTTTAGACAGTTAATTTGTATTATGAATGAATTTGTGTGTGTGTATTTGTTGCTGTTTGCATATTGTAATTAATACTAAGAACATTGTTATGGAAAAATAAGTGGGAAAGGAGTTAATTATATTATGTTATTTCAGGTCAAAAATATTTTTAATTAGTTTTTTAAATTTAATTTGTATTATAATTTTATTTTTTTGCATTTATTTATTGTTGTTGGCACATTGTAATTAGCAGTTATAGTATTTTTTTTTTTAATGTGAGGAGTTAAGGATATAATGTACTTCTATTCAAGAAATACATTTAATATGCTAAAGTTTATAATAGGTATTAATTATGATATAATTATCTGTGTTTATTTGTTGTTTGCTTATTGTACTTAGTAGATAGAAACACATAAAAAATAATAACTGAGGAGTTTGAAATATGTGTGAGGTTGTTATATGCATTTTTAAATACTTATTCTTTGGAATTAATATTAGATACTTAATTTGTATTATGATCTAATTTTCCTGTTTGTTGTTGCTGGTACATTGTAAGTAGTAGGACAGCCCATATAAGGGCAAGGCCTGCTGCACCTACTTCAACTAAGCTTAGTTTCCAATTAGCTATCTCAGTTCCTTTATTTATTTATTTTTTGATTTGATGAATTGATAATTTTGTTTATTTCTTATCTTTTGTATTTATTTATTGTTTTTATAGTTGTTAATGTACTTTATGTAGTTTAGGGTTTGCTTGAAAATATTAAATTTAAATGTCACAAAATAAGTTTAAGGAAAAAAGTAGTTTTTTATAATAATAAAAATAAAGTTAAAGATAATTTATTTTTAAATATGTAAACAGATTTTTTTTAAATAAACACAAGTATATAGTTTTTTTTTCTTCACTTGATTTTCATAAGCATAATACCTCATTGCTTTCAAACTTCAAACACTACCTAAACATAATTGACGAAATGATAATTATTAATAATGATAATTAAAAATTTGTGTTTGCTATTGTTTAATAATTTGTTATTTTATTCTTCCAGGTTCTGGTGGTAAGCTGCTAGTTTTGGGAGAAGGCCATCGTCTTATTTTTTACCATTTTGAGTTTCCGTATTTGAACTGGAAGGCTTTTGTAAAGAGTCGATCCTAAAACCAATCGGCATGGGACGAAAAAAGATACAGATATCAAGGATCACAGATGAGCGAAACAGGCAGGTGAGTTGAATGCCTATGGGGCATTTATTAGAGCCACTATATTATGCCTATTCAATTTAGAGTTGTGACAACCTTTCTGATATGGCAACTTGTGCTCACTGGGGTCAGTATTCTGGTGAATAAATTGTGAATTGTCATTTGCTTAGAGGAGACTCAATGTTCACTAAATTGCTTTGTCGATGAAAGAAAGAATGCTGATGTGGGCTTCACTTGAGTCACTAGATTGATATTATCTCTGCTTAGAGTTGTGACAACCTTGCTCATATGGCAACTTGTGTTCAACAAGGTCATTATTCTGGTAAATAAATTACGACACCAGGCACCAATTGCCCTCATGTAGCTGTTGTGTGATGATATTTCAACTAAATTCAAGTTGCAAAATTTGTTTGTCCAGAAATATGCTTTGTTCTCTGGACCTCTATAATTATATCAAATACATATTTTCGTTTCTGTTTAACAGTACATTTAAATCTGTTTCCAATGTCCCTTGAACTTTCCTCTTCATTTGTAATGGTGTAATCCTATCCATCTCTTTAATTAGCTCTCTGCTTTGCAGATCATTATATAAAGACTAAAATTTATCCAATTTTAGTAACATTCACCTAATTTGGAACCAGATATCTACTTTTATATTTTATGCATATCAGATTTTTACTATAATAAGTCTCACTGTTTCATTTTCGATAAGGTTCGTGTGATTGCGTAAAAGCTATATTTTAAGGATATGAGGCTTGCCACGAGTTTTTGTATCTGATACCCTGAGCATGTGTGTCACGAAATTTATTTTGTGATAAAAGATAAAAATATAATACTTCAAATTGGTGTATTTAATTAATTTGCCGTTACAAGTACAAAAAAGTAAGGTTGTTTAACACTACTCAACTTTCAAACTAACTAATTTATTCAATTTTAGTAAACGTTGACTTCATATGCAATCAGACATACATCTACCTTTGTATTTCATAGATATCAGATTTTTATTTGATTAAGTCTCAACATTTCTCTTTAGCTGTTATGGTGTAATCCTAACCTCTTTAATTTGCTAATAAATACCCTAACTCCTTAATTTGCCCTTAATGATAACTCAAAGGTATTTGTACAGTCGGCGACAAAAAAAAGTAAACAGACCTCGCCGTTGAGACACCGTTTGTCGGAGGCACAATTATGATATGTCATTTCAACGGAAATAACGTTCTGAGTTGATTGGTCAACACAAAAAATTCGTAAGGGGTCGTCTTCATATTGAAATTAATACCAACTTCAAAATTTCCAATGGCAACACCCAATTTTTTTAATATAGAAATGTTCAGAATCGTCAAAATACCCCAAATATCAATTTTCATTGCCAGATTCCTTATAGTTTAGGAGTTATACAACCAAACGTGTTTGACAAAAAACGGGGGGCATCTCCATATATGCATGTATTATTTATAGGTCCGCATTTCTCCAATATGGAATTTTGTCAAATTCTTTAATTTATGTGACTTTTTGTGCTTAGGGTGAGGGTTTGGTTGCAAGATGAGTAGATTAACATCCCACTAGAGCTTCAGAAAGTATATTGGTTACGGGCTAAGATATTTTAGACAACTACCAAGGAATAAACCATTTTTTTTTTTTACTTTTGTGAATATATTGATTTTATTTATTTGTTGTTTTATGGAGAAGATTTGGTTGAATCAGTCCTATATGTAATTTAAACAGTGGTCAAGTGACGCCAACATCTGAGCTGGCACTCAAAGCAACTAATGACTTCTTAAGTGGGATCACGCCAGGACTTTGGACCACGACGTATTGAACCTGAAGCAATTGGTCCAGTATGCTATTTCGTGGAGCATTTTTGGTCCAGCATGATTCGTTTATAGGACGACTAAGACGAGAACAGAATCCTAAAAGGTATAATCCGTGGCATGACGCCTTAACTCATTTTGCCAAGACGGCGCTGTTGGCGAAGAAATATGGATAAATATTCAAGATTTTTGAATAAATATTGTAGAAGATTTGTGTGTGTGATGATTAAGTTAGGTATTTATAGAGTTGTATAAGGAGTTGAACTGTGGTTACTTTTTGATAATAACTGCGTTCAAGTAGTTTCTGACAAAATATGTTTTCTTTTGAGATTTGGATTGTATGGTATTAAAATGAGAACTGAGGGTAATTGAGGTAATTTAGGTAAGTTATTTTAATAATTTCCGGCTGTCTATTTCTAGCCTCCTTTATTTGCTTGATGCTGCCAAGTACCCCTAGGAATTTAGAACCCTGGTCAACTGACAAGGTCGACACCTGAGCGGGCCCGATATACTTGATTTTTCAGTTTGGTTTGAAAAAATTGAAAGAACTTCGCAGTTAAGGTTACAAAAGGCTCTTGGAGGCTCGCCAAATAATTCTTAGCCATGGTAAAAAAAAAACGAGGCCGATATATGAGCGGGAACCCAACGAAAACTTTTTTTTTGCAGCAAAAATCATTATTCTATGCAGCTAAATGATAGGCTGTTTGTAGCAATCTTTGTGTTTTTAGCGTTTTTCACGTATAGAATTATCGGTCAAGTATGGAAACTACCTATCCTTGTAACTAGGTTAAGTTAGGCTTTGAATTATCGTCGCACTAGAGCTACAGGAGGGCTATTGGAGACGGGCGTCGTATTTTAGAACCCCAGTCAAGTTACGAGTCGACACCTGAATAGGCACCCAACGCATTCTTAAGGGCGACATCGTACGCAGCGTTAGGACTTTGAAGGATATTTAACGTGCACTCCCTCTACACGGGGCATTATTCGTCGGACATTTTTGGCTGCACGGACCGGTTATAGGTCGGCAGTTATTTTGGCGTTGCCCGGGCCCGAACCTGAGACCTTTCGCATGCTAGGCGAGTGCCTAACCGACTGGGCTCCGCAGCCCCCTCCTTGTAACTAGATTTTCTAGCCAAATATGTAGCAAATATCCTCAAAGTCTCTCATTCTGTGCTTTAAAAACCGGTGAGATTATCGCCTATAAAAAATTAGTGAAATATTAATTAGTTATTCGTAAAATTTGCTGTTAGCTGTGTTCCGATTGTTTAGACTAGGATTATGTGGATAATTTTAATGACGTTTCAAATAGTTTATGACCAGGATTTTAGTTTGTCGGGAGTTGAGTTGCATGTTATAAAAGATTCTTGATTACATTTTTTCAAATACTGTTGTTGCTTATCCATTAACGGTGAAGTACCGATAATTATTTGCTGGTTTTAAATATTTAATGTTGTTACAAAATTAAAAAGTTTAAATAATATAACAATAATAAAATAATTTGTATGTTAACCATTTTTTTTCCAGTAGGAAAAATTGAAAAGTTAGCATTCTCCTGGTGTGGTGGGTTGTGTTGTGGTGACACGGAGGGTGCCTTTGCAGGTTTTGTTCTCGTTTAGCCTTCCTATATGTAGATAGCACCCCCGCTAAATAAAAAATTTCTTTTCTCTTCCTTACCTTCAGTTTATAGGCTAGTTAGACCTTTCATTCCAACCTTCAGATTTTCAAATATTTATTATTTATTTTTATTATTTGATTTATTAATTTTTATTATTTGATTTAATTTTTTTTAAAGGTATAACATCATATAGTTAACTAATGCTGTATGCTTTTTGGTCGTCTGCCCGTAAGGATCTTTAGCTTACAGACCGACTTATGCTTAGAACTGCCTTTCTATCTTTCAGGTTTTCATTTTCCCCCGTTTAAAACGTTAACCATCAGTTTGTAATTTTATCGGTTTTTACTACACGAATTAAAACAAAATGAATAATTATAAAATAATGTCCTTATATAGTGTAGAAGATTTTATTTAGAATTCGATAATAATATATCGTTTGGTTTTTTCCCAATCAAAGAAAGGAAGTAAAGAGTTCCCTACAATTATTAGATATTATTTTATTTGATTAACATTTATTAAATTAAAAACTTTTTCGTTTTGAATTTAAGACACATAAACTTGTTGGGAAAAGAACTTTACATGATGCAGCAATAATATAACCGCAATCTGTTCAGTACTTGATTCAATTTTACTCAATTCGACAGCTTTATCTGTATTGTCCTCTAATTTAATTTTAAGTTGAAATTAATTGCGAAAATGTGTATGCAAAGCCCATAATAATAATAATAATTAGCATAACAAATTAATTAAATGATTGGAGAATTTTCATCAAATAGTTTACACTCTGAATTTTGTTCTAAAAATCTTATCTTCTAGCAAGAAAGTATTTTTGAATACAAATAAAATTTTAATGCCAAAAAACATTAGAATCTAAAGATTAATTTGGCGACAATTTGTGCCCTAAGAACGACGTTGCAGGAAGTAAAAAGTAGTTATAATCTTGGTTTTGTTTATTATTAAAATATTTTGCCGATTAAATTTATGTGATCCTTGTGTTAATTCATAGTATAATAGTAGTGGTTAATTCTATAGTAAACTAGCATATATAGTATAACTAGCATAATTCGTAGTGGTTAATTCATAGTGGTAATAAATAGTGATAGCACTTCGCATTGTCATGCCACAGTTCCGGCGATCGAGTCCCGGAGAACCAAGCATGCTTGGGATCTAAGCACTCGTGGTTCCCCGTGAGGCTGGCCGCCTTACTGCGAATATATGCCCATCACCCCAGAGCACTTGGTCAAGAAAGCTGCAATGGGGATGGCAGGCATATTAACGGGATGTTTCATCGAGATGTTTATTAGTTAATTCGTAAAAAATATATTATTCTCTTGCGATATAACTGTATTTATTTTATATTTTGCATCAAATGCATTCAATTACATTTATTTATACTTTGCATAACCTAACAACGTTATTTGGAAAAGGCACTATAATAAGAACGTATGTAGAATAAATAGTACTGAGAGTTCGCTTTCTTACTTAAGTCATAAAATTAGTCATTTAATTACTTTTATTTATCATAGATTAATATAATTTTATTATTCAAATATAATTTTTTTGTTTATCGTTTTTAAAAATAAAATTTCATGTAAAATAGAACATTCTTTTCGCGAGTTTAATTTCCAGTTAATACTCGATACTTCACCTACTATTTTGCGTTATAACACTTATAAAACACACTTGACACACGACTAACCTGAAATTAAATTCAAAACTAATTTTTTAAGACTTTCAAATCCATGGAAAAAATGATTATTAATTTAATTTAAAGAAAAGAAAACAACTTTCTTAACAGTTATTTTTAATCACCAAACGATCGATCCAGTCTTGATTGTTGTCGTTCCTCCACTTTTATACGGTCCCCTATTTCAAAATATAAGCTTATTATCATCATAACTCAAAATGTTATGCTAGTAGAATTACGAAATTCGGTACTTTTCATTAACTTTTGACCCTGAATCCATTTCTGTAAAAATATTAATGGGTTTATATTCATAATTTTTCGAAAAAATTATGAATAATTTTTAAAAAATATTAAATATTTCTTAAATTATATAAAACTATTTTAACTTTGTTTGGAAAGTTATTAAGTAACACACAAAAAAAATTCGTCTGGCTACGTATATTATTAATGGAGATATGATCAAAAGTTTGGAAATCTCATTTAACATTATGATCCATAAATTTTCTGTAACCATAACTCAGCAACTATAAGGAATCTGGCAACGAAAATTGATATTTGGGGTATTTTGATGGTTTTAAACATTTCTATATTAAAAAAATTGGGTGTTGCCATTGGAAATTTTGAAGTTGGTATTAATTTCAATATGAAGACGACCCCTTAAGAAATTTTTGTGTTGACCAATCAACTCATGGCGTTATTTCCGTTAAAATGACATATCACAATTGCGTCTCCGACAAACGGTGTCTCAACGGCGAGGTCTGTTTACTTTTTTTTGTCGCCGACTGTACCTTTTAATGAAAATCATTAAACTTTTTAGAGGACCCCCTTGAGGCTTGGTATCCTTTGCAGAGCTTCTTCTTTGACAAAGTGTTGAAACATGCACATAGCTTGGTTTTTCGAACTACCGAAATCAAATAGGTCGTCGAAGAGCTCTCCCGGAGTTTGCCATCTTCAGAATTAGGATCAGCTGGCAATTGTGCTCTGCTGTGGTCGTTGTTTCGGTACTTGACTTTGATGCAGTGTGATGGGTCCTTACGACTTTCTTGGTGGGGGGCAAGAGGGCCAAGCACTGCGACTTTTAAGTCTATTGTACTAAGCCCCAGAAAGGACACAAGCACAAGAGACACACAAAGAAAGAGACGACACAAACACATAGACAAATAACAACATTTATTGACAGTCACAAACATCCATGCCTGACCGGGGTTCGAACCCGACCCCAGCAGCTCCAAAGGCTAGAATCCTAACGAGTGTGCCACCGGGGCGGCGTGATGGGTCCTTACATAGGAAGGAAGGCGAAAGGCGAAGGAAGGGGTCCTTACATAGGAAGGAGGTAGGAAGGCGAATAAGGAGGCCTTTGTATGTGCACAGTAGCGCACAAATGAACCAAGCTAGAGCTGTGCATCTTGGGATACCTCGTGTCAGTATGTTATGCACAGTAGCTGGAAAACCTGACTGTCCTGCTTCAAATCATCTCAACTGGAGGGCCCTCTACTCCTCCTTCCTACCTCTATGGATCCTTGGTTCTGGTTGAATATTGTTGCTTGGGAATATTGTTGCTGGTTGAATATTGTTGCTTGGGTGCCAACTGGTTGGGGCGGGTCGTCTGGGGTGACCAAGCTTTCTTAGCTTGGAAAACTTGAACATCTGTTGGGGAAGCGGCTCGAGTGGCTTCATTGTCTGTTTTCTTCAGTACGTAAGCTGGCTTCAGTCTGTCGATGAAGACCATGACTTATTTCTTGCCTTTCAGGATCCGAAAGTCTTTGGGGCACGTTACATTTTCAAGTATTTTAGTAAAAATTTTGAACAGCAGTTAAGTGTAAAGAAATATCTGACATTTTTTTTATTTTTTCAGGTTACTTTCACGAAGAGAAAATTTGGGCTGATGAAGAAAGCTTACGAACTCAGCGTCTTGTGCGATTGTGAAATCGCCCTTATTATATTCAATAGCACAAATAAGCTCTTTCAATATGCAAGTACGGATATGGACAAGGTCCTTTTAAAGTATACAGAGTATAATGAGCCTCATGAAAGTAGGACTAATAGTGACATTGTGGAGGTAAGACATCCTTTAGATAGTGAAATTTTGCATACAGTAAATTTTGTATATGACGCAAGTTTTTGTTCAAATAAGTTCAAAAACGATATACTCTGAATCATATTAAAAGTTGTATTTCTCCAAATACAAATATAAAAATTGTCGACCAATAACAGGCCAGAGACTCAGCAAGGTTGGTCCAAAAAATATCTAATTATTTACTTGTTTCCAACAACTATTGAGATTCTTTTTTAATTCTTCTACTCTCTTTGAATACATAACATAATCTGGTAAAGCATTCCACTCATTGACAACTCTATTGTAAAAATATTTTCTTACCTCGAAGAATGATTTATTCAATTTCTGATCATGTCCTCTGGTCGGGCTATTTAGGGTATGACCTAAGCCCTCCTTGTATTATGAATTTGAATATCTGAATTAAATCACCCCTTGTTATTCTATTTTCCAGGGAATACACGTTAAAAGATCTTAATCTGTCATTATAATCGTTACCAGATAAACCCTTAATCATTTTTGTAACCCTATGCTGAACTTTTTTCACATCCAATTGGCTTTCTTACTTGCTTCAATACATTGTTTACTCATTTTAAAATCATTGCTCATCATAACTCCTAAATCTCTAATAAACTCACTATCTTGGATACATTCTCTCTGTAAAACATAAAAATATTTAACATTGTTCTTACCCAAATGCAAGGTTTGACATTTGTTAACACTGAACGACGTGCATTGTAGCCCATTCAGTAATTTTCGTAAGATCATTTGTAATTGCTCGATTTGCTCAACTGACTATACTCGTCACTTTTAAGTCATCTACAAAATTACTTAACTTGCTATTTAACCCCCAGCTGATATCATCAATAAAGATAAATAAAATTGGCCCTAGTACAGAGCCCTGAGGCACTCCGCTTACTACTTCATTCCGATCAGAGTACTTACCATTAATCAGTGAACCCTTTGTTTTCTATTGGTCGACCAATTTTTAATCCAACGGATCATGGCATTCCCTAATCCAAATCATGAGAAACTTAATCAAAAGCCTTTTGGAAATCAATGTAAATAACATCAACCATATTGCCTTTATCAATCTCTGCTGTAACATTGCGAAAAATTGTAAAAGTTTAATTGTAAAAGACCTGCCTTTTCTAAAGCCATATTGATTATCTGAAAGCAAATTATTAGTTTCCAAAAAAGTCATAAGTAATTTTAACAGTGTTTAAAAAACTTTACCTAAAACAGATGCAAGACTAACTGGTCTGTTATTATCCGGATCCGATTTGCACCCTTTCTTGTATAATGGAGTAGCATTTGCCAATTTCCAGTTTGCCGGCACCTATCCAGAAATAGACAAATAACCTCCTCTTTAGCAAAATCACATTCAATTACTTCACCTAAAACATGCACATTTTTAAAATCTTTATTAAAAACACTAATAAAAAAGTTATCCAAAAGAGGTACCATTTTCATGTCGTCATGGATTAATTGTCATTGACTATCTTTAAATGGTCCAATAGAGTTACCCTGTTTAACATTATCTCTGGCATAAGCGAAAAAAATCCTTAGGTTATTCTTAGTAATTTGTTTTTAATTTAGGTTATTTACTTAGATCTTCTTGCCGGAACTTTTGGTCCTAGCAATTACAAAACTATATACTTGAATGTTATAAATGTTTGTGTGTGTGGTGTTTCTGCTTTTTAAATAGAAGTATATTATGTGTTGATCCTTGCATTGTTGTCAAGTTAAGATATGATGCTGCTGTTAATTTTGTTTGAATGAGTTTGCTTAATTGAACCCTTGAGATCTTTTAAAAGTGATGCAACTAGTATAGAATTACATTTAATAAAAACAAATATTTACATGAATAAATGCAACAAAATTGTTTTTTTATTGTATGTTCATGCTTTTTAAATAGCAGTCTAGGACACATTGATGCTTGTCTTGTCTAGATAAGATCTTATCAATTTTTTCTTTGAATGAGTTTGCTTAATTAAACAATAAGTTTCTTTGTGTTTTTAAAAATGATGAATTCATTTAGTAAAAAAATTTAAGGATTACTAGGTAATATTCGATTGCCTGATAAATACTTACACATACACAAGGTTTTCTAGCATTGCATGTAAATTTTAAAATTTCTGAAATTTTATCATTTTTTTTATTTTAAGTGTTGAGGAATCTATAGCACAGAGATTGAAATTCATTCCATGTCAGAATATAAGTTTAATTAATAATATGAGCCGGCCAGTGGGCGCAATGGCTAGAATTCTAGTCTTTGGAGCTGCTGGGCTCAGGTTTGAGTCCTGGTCATGGCATGGATGTTTGCGGTTGTCAATAAATGTTGTTATTTGTCTATGTGTTTGTGACATCCTTCTTTGTGTGTTCTTGTAACTGTCTCTTCTGGCGAGCGGGGTAATGGGCTAAAAAGCCTGCACTCTTCCCTTCTAGAGGACGCAATCACTGTCATTTTTGTCAATTATTAATTTGAGTATATAATTCTTATTTTGCATGAATTTCTGCACTTAATATTCAATATTAACGTTACTCCTTTATAAATCGGATTATGCTGTATTACATATTTTCCTAATAATCTATGTTTCCATTTGTATCAATAATTATTTTCTTTTCGGCAGGTCCTAAACAAAAAAGAGCACAAAGGCTCCTCCAACAGCTGTGATAGCCCTGAACCTGACATGGAACAGTATTCCATTTCAAGCAGATCTGATCCTAAGTTCCAAAAAATAAATGAGGAATTCGAGTTGATGATGCAGAGGAATTCCCAAGTAAATGGCAGTTCTAGAGTGAGCACAAACATTTTATATAAATTTATATTAATGTATTGTTTTTAAGTGATAAAGTCTTAAGTATATTTGTTGGCTTGAATACTTTTAGAGTTATTATTTTAAGGTTTTAGATTTTTTCCAAACTTTTTTCAAAATAAATCTTATTTTTGTTGGCGTTTAAAGAATATGGTAGTCTTTATAAAAGCAGATTTCCCCAATGCTCGCGGATTTATCCAAAATTGAAGCAGATGAGAAATCGAAATAGAAATAAATCTCTCGATAACATTATGTGCAATGATTAAATATTTCAGATAATTTTTTTTCTTAACATATGCATCATGTTCTTTAAGGTCTTAAGTAATTTTAAGTGCTCTCTTCGTTTTTCCTGTGTATAAAAAGGCCACATTGACGAAGGATGTTGTAAATGCCCCAGCCATCTAAAGCATCAATAGGGTATTTCAGATTGGAAAACTATAAAAAAGTTGAAAGAAAGCAACTTTAATTTGGAAATTTTTACAGAAATATGGATGTTCAATAGCATCAATAGGGTCTTTTATGTCAGAAAATTATAAATTTGTCGAGAGAAAACAACTTTAAATTGGAAATTTTTTACAGAAACACTTAAAAAAATCTTGATGTTCAAAAGCATCAATAGGGTCTTTTATAGTGGAAATTTATATAAATTGGTCGAGAGAAAACAACTTTAAATTGGAAATTTTTAACCGAAAAACTTAATATGATTTATTATTTGCATTCATAGGGTCCTCAGGGGTCTTCTATGGCGTCAGAACTATCTCCCTCCCCCTTGCCAGTCACTGTGAGCTACACACCAGAACCCAATGTTCTTGATCATGGTCCACACTCAGTCAGCCCACAACCCACCGCATGTGGTAAGATTCATTTCTGATGCCCCATTTATAAAGCAAACTATATGTTTTGGTATGAAATCGATTTTAGGGCTGGTTATTTTTTAGGATATCTTGTAGTTTTTTGCTTATCATATTTGGCATATGTATCTAAAGGCTGCTAGATGATTTTCAATGTTAAATATATATTACAATATATATTTTTAAATTTTCATGGTGCAAATTACTTACTTTAAAGTTGTCATTGTAAGTAATAAAAGTATTACCATGTATTAAACATAATGCTTTAAAGATTTTTCAATGCTAAACTTAACATTTTGAACAACATAACCCAATATTTTGAAAAACTTTGTTACATAGAGAAAGTACTTTACAAATAAAAATTAATTACAAATTAAATTTGGAAATTTTAGGCTTTTCTGAAACACTGCACAAAATCCTTAAACTACTGGGCCTAACCCTCAAAGGGTTAAAGACTATTTTATGTTTGCTATTACACCTATTTATTCAATATTTGTTATCCAACATCAATCTTCAAATAATACACATTTTAAATATCCTATTCTCAAGTTCATTCACCATTCCACAACCAATTCAATTCAAATCCGTATTTCAGGCAACCTCCTTGAAGTGAGCAGGGGCGGGAGCAACGGTTACCAGCAGCGCGGCAGCTCCCCCTGCTCCCTGCCTGGGAGCATATCTCCCGATGGGAGCGTGGACGGGAGCCGCCTAAGTCGCCAACCATCGCCAAGTGGACGCCAATCCAACTTCCACGTCATCATGCCAAACACATCACCACCACCCGTGAGTTGGTTTTAGTTTGTTGCTAGTATTACAGGGTTCCCACGCCCCCTTGAAAGTCCTTAAGAAGTCCTTGATTTTGATTTTCGTTTTCAAGGACCCCTTTATACTCCTTGATTTTGACCAAAAATCATTGAAAAGTCCTTGATTTTTATTTTTGATTTCAAGGACACTCTAAATACCCCTTGATTTTCACCAACAATCATCAAGAGTCCTTGATTTTTTTCTTCCGCAACGGCGCGCAATCGTTCGAAATACGGGAACTCATCTTCTAAAACACTGCCAACGCAGTGATAAATGGCGCGTCTAGCACTGCCGCAAACAAAACGTCATTAGACAGAGGAACCGGTAGTATTTTCGCCAAATCCTTTTTCCCTCTGATCTGATATGGTTGCTATAACGTCTGGCATTGGCGATATTTGGAATTGCAGACACAATTTTTTTCCGATTGTTTGTTATGGATGCATCTTTTGTCGCTTAAACTTACGATTTCATAACGTAGTAACTCTTACATAGTAATCTTAACTTCTTCTTTACGGTTATTTAATGCAGAATTTCTTTTTAAAAAACTTGAATTCTTCAGTGTTTTTTATAATTTTTATGCCAGACCGACATGTAGCGTTCCGTTTAGTTGAAAAAAAATAGCCGTCAAACTTGGCAATTGCTGCCGATGCTTGGAGAGAACAAAATCCGAGACCTCTTAAAATTTTATCAAAAAAGGCTGTTAACTGCGATTCGTTACAAATAAGCGAAAATATAGAGGCGTGGATGTTTAATTGACCCATCCGTTGCTGAATTATAAAAAAAAATTGGGGTTAACGCCTTGTAATTTTTGCTTATTTGCAGCAAAATCTAGTGTTGCTTGTTATTAGTTAGGGACTGATTAGTCAATCAAACCTCGCCGTCTTGTATTCTAGTTCACGGTATAAGCGTACATTGAGGTCTTTTTCTTTTTATTACTTTGACGTTTGGAAGATGATAATGGTTGGTCCATGACTTACGCCTGCCGAACTCCAGACCTAAAAAAATCCTAAATAAAAATGTATGTAAAATAATAGTACCGGGTCTCGGTTAAATGGTTTATTTTGTATTCACATGATATATCTAAATTTAGTATTTAATTTTATAAGAAAAATGGCAAATCGGTGTATTATTAATCGGTAAAATAATCGTCGCATATCACGATTTAGGGTCCTTGAAATTTTTTTGGGAGTCCTTGAAAAGTCCTTAAAAACTCCTTGATTTTTATTTTGAAATAAGAGTGGGAACCCTGTATTACCAATTATCCATTTTGGTTATTGGGCTTGTTTTACGCTGCTAAGTTCAAACCTTCCCCCTTCACTTGACTGTGGTTTTAAAATACGGAAGTCCAAAGCCCTCTGGGGCTGGGGAGTCCAGTCGAGTAGGCACTCGCCTAGTATGCGAAAGGTCCCAAGTTTAGGTCTGAGCGCGCCAAAATAACTGCAGCCAAAAATGTCCGATGAATAATACCCTGTGTAAGGAAGTACACATAAGTTCTAACGCTACTTACAATGTTGCCCTTAACTGTTGCGTTGGGTGCCTATTCAGGTGTCAGCTCGTCACTTGACTGTAGTTCCAAAATACAACTCCCGTTGCCAATAGCCCTCGTGTAGCTCTAGTACGACGATAATTCAAACCTGACTTAACCAAAGCCTTCTAGTGCAGCATTAATTCAAACCAATTAAAATCTTTGTTCAGCAAAGTTGTGACCCTGTGATTTGGATATAATATGTGTATCATCGTCCCATTGAACGAAGGGCTGTGAAGCCCAGTTGATAAGGCACTTGTCTTTCAAGAGATAGATCCAAGGTTTGGGTCAAGGCATAGTCAAAATAACTGCTAACCCATGAACAGTCTGTGCACCCATAAAGTCTGACAAATAATACCCTGTATAAGGGGAGTGCATATAAAATTTACTGCTTTGTTTGTTCGCTTTTTGAAGGTCGTGTTGGGTGCTAACACAGTTATCGGCTCTTCACTTGACTGTGGCTCTATATTACGACGCCAATCGCCATTAGCCCTTGTGTAGCTCTAGTGCGACGAAAACTCAACTAAATATAATTTACAAAATGTCTTTGGTCTAAAAATACGTTTTTTGCTTCTAAATTGCATCTAAATCATGTTTTGTTTAACAGTACATTTAAATCTATTTCCGTCGATTACCATGAATTTTTCTCTCCAGTTGTTTTGGTGTAATTCTAACCCCTTCCTTAATTTGCTCTCTGTTTTGCAGATCATTATATAAAGACCCAAAATTTATCCTATTTTAGTAACATTCACCTTATTTGGAATTAAATCCCTACCTTTGAATTTCATCGATATCATATTTTAATTAAGTATCACTTTTTTACGATATGACGTATGTGATGACGTCAATGCTATATTTTAAGGCTATAGGGCTTGCCACGAGTTTTTTTTAATATGATACTCGGAGCATGTGTGTTACGAAATTAACTTGGTGATAAAAATATAATATGCTGTATCGGGGGGTCTCCAAATCGAAGTGTGTCAGTGTTTATCTAATGAAGAAGAAAAAATTTCTCTGTCGCATTTCTCCGGCTGTATTGAATATTTTTACAAAAAGATTTTTTATGTGATAAATGTAGCTGACTTACAGGTCCTGACAACCCACTTTTTTTTTAAAATTGGTTCGAAATTTTTTAAGCATTTTGAATAAATAGTTTCGCAAAAAGTATAAGAATTAAAGACACAAAAAGTGTAAGACCTGTAAGTTTTCTGCATTTATTATTAAAAACAACCGCTTGTAAAAATATTCAATAAAGCCGGTGAAATGTGGCGGAGAAAATAGTTTCCCCCCATTGGATTAACATTAAGGCACTTGAGTTTTGGAGACCCCCTGTTAAGCGTGCCCATTCCCCCTTAAGTTAAAAATCTTTAAAATAAAAAAAAACTTAAATTCAATATTTTTTCTTTCTACCAGAATTGTCGGACTTCACTTGGACCCACCCCAATTGTTTCTGTTTCCACACCCAACAATGTGTCCAGTTATCCGTCCAATCTTTCTTCTTTTAACTCTGGTAAGACCTTTTTAAATAATATTATCCTTATTGTCTATTGATTGAGCAATCAAAGGCTAAAAAAGTTTTAGCTTTAGATTTTGTACATGGTTTTTATTGTTGTAGGAAAAAGGAAAGTGAAATTTGACCATAGTTATCTTTAATTCTTCTTTTTAATCACAACCGAAAAGTTGTAGCATTGTGGTTTATTCACATTTGTAAAACTTTTTACTACATATTTCATTTTAAGAGGAACTGTCAGTTCCATAGAGCTAATGCATTAGTTTTGGAATCACAACTACTATTGCTTTGCCATGTTTGTCCTTTTTTTCCCAGGCATGGGAATCATAACATCAAAATGAAACATATTTGAAACGAAATTGTCATCTATTTATTTAACTATATAAACTTTAAAGTTTTAAAATGCCGAAAATATACAACAGATGGCGAAACCGTTTAAAAACTTTATCAATTAATAATTAAATAACCGGATGTTATTTTCTTTTAAATTTTGTTTTAAATTTATGTTATGGTGATTCCCATACCTGGTGAAAATTGGTTAACATGACAAAACAATTCCTTTGCAAAAGTTGTGATTTCAAAACTAATGCATTAGCTCTATGAGACTGACAGTACAGTAGACTCCCGCTTAACCGGCCTCCGTTTAACCGGATCTCCGCTTTAACCGGGCTGAAAATTTCCACCCTTAGAATGTTAAAAATACCTAAAATTACAAGTTTTTGGTTGCATTTCAATCGGTTTTCAGTGTCGCACATGTTTCTAACGCGTGGTTTGTTGGGGAGAATGGGGGGGGGGGGAGGGGGCACTTGTTGACATTGGAAGGCAGTGGGGATCGACCGTCAAGTCGTCGAATTTCCAAACTTCGACAAAAAAAAACCTCAGAATTTTTTAAAGGTATGTAATCAAAAATGCAAAATACTAATATATAAAATAACCTGAAAAATGACATCTTATTTCAATTGTACATGTATTTCATGAGGCAAATATCATCAATAAATAGAAGTGCAATCAAATAAACATCTAAATTTCAATTTATTTAATTTCTCCGGTTTAACCGGATTTTCGTTTAACCGGCTTACCATCGGTCCCGTTTAAGCCGGTTAAGAGGGAGTCTACTGTACCTCTTAAGTTTCTTTCAAATGTCAAGATTTATAAATCGTTATTAGATTATAATTAAAGAACCTAGGGAGGAACATTGTGATGTTTTTGAGAAAAAAAAATAGATTTCTGCGTCAATGAGCATATTATTCCGTCCTTTAAAGATTAACAAGTTTCCCCTTTTTCATAAATTTAAAATACAGTTTACAAATACCGATTTTAACTGATTTAAGTGCAAACTGAAATCTTTAAAGCTTTTTTTTTTCATTTTCAACTTTTGTCACCATTAAGCTCTTCAATTGTTTTGGTTCTTTATTTTTAAAAAAGATTAATTATTTTAACTTATAAAATATTTCGTTGCAGAATTATGTGTATTGGCTTTTTTTTTTAATTTAAAATTAAGAAAACCATAATCACTATACTTTAAATTTTGATTTTGTAGGTAGTGACTTCCATTTAAGTCCTGATACTAATTTGAATAACTTCAGTTTTACTGGATATCATACTAATTGGTCTGGCTCTCCAAACATGAACAGGTACAATTTTTTAATTACTATACAGTATCGTTGTCTAAATTATAAATTATTAAATTTAATTGTATGATAAAATTAAAGCCATTTTTTTTAAATTGACCCCTTACCATAAATTGTACTTGTAAAGTTTCCTAGGCTGTAACATGCACTACTTTTTTTTGTGTCAATACAAAATACTCTTGTCTAAGATAACTCAACTCCACGGGGCATAAAACATGCCTATTGTATTATAATTTTAGCAAAGAAAAAAATTTCAATTATAGGTTTAAAATAATTGGTAAATAAATGTATAGGCTTATTAATTGCCAAAATGGTGGCTTATGCAGGTGCCGATAGCTCATTGAAAATAGCTCTAGTGCAATGTTATTTCATCCTATACCAAATTACCTATAGCTGAGGAAATCAGTCGGTAAGGCCTTGAAGGGTCCCAGGTTTGGACTCTGGCATTGCCAAAATAACTGCTGACCTATGTATGTACAACCAAAAAGTCGGACAAATACTACACTGTGTAGATGTAGTGCATGTTAAATATGCTTCAAAGTCCTGACACTATGTACAATGGTGCTCCTAAAAAGTTGTGTTGGATTCTAGCCCTACAGTTCTAGATTACAACCCCAATTCCTCTTGTGTAGCTCTAGTGTGACATTAATGCAATCTATCCCTAATCTTAAACCAAATATTACAAATATAAGATACAATATTGTGTACCACAACAGCAAGAATCGACACCAACATTCTTCAGAAATTAAGAAGTTGAGATTACGACACCAATAGCTCTAGTGTGTGTGACATTAATTCAATCTATCCCTAATCATAAACCAAATAATACAAAATTATAAGATACATTGGTATGTACCTCAACAATATGAATGCCAGAATCGACACCAATATTCTTTAGAAATCAAGAAGTTGAGTTGAGATTACGACACCAATAGCTCTAGTGTGACATTAATTCAATCTATCCCCAATCTTAAACCAAATAATCCAAATATAAGATACAACAATGTGTACCATAACAATATGAATTTAAAAATTATCACCAATGTCCTTCATAAACCAAGAAATCATCAACCGTAATTCCTCAACTAACAATTTCTTTTTTCAAATTTCAGTTCCAACCCTGTCCACATGGGATCCAGCCCAATGCCCCACCTAACCCTGGGCCCTGGCGGCAACCAACAAATGTCGATGCGTATCAAGAGCGAGCCCTGCCCCTCCCCCGGACGTCGGACCCCCCACAACCTGTCCCCCCATGGCCACCGCCCCTCCCCCTCTCCTGACCCCCCAACCCTCGACTACGAGGGGGGCCAAAAGCGACAGAAGTTGTCAGCTGATTCTTGGGGGACATAGTGACCTCTAAACGACATTGGGTCGACCTTCGGACGTGACATTGCGGGCGCCATTTTAGTGTTAGCTGTCCGCTGACTCTTAAGGGGCATAATGACCTTGAGAGACTTGACATTGTGGGCGCCCATTCGTGTTGGATTGTGTATATAGAAATGGAATGACTTTGGGAAGTTGGATCGTGGCTTTCTGTTCCTTTTGGTGGAAAGTGCCCCTCTGGAAGTGAGATGTATTGGCTCTACTTAAGTGGACAGAGTTGAGGAAACCTGTATTCATTAAATTCATTGTTTTGGTGAATGCACAGTGGATCGCTATGCCCTGGAAGAAGAAATAGTCGCAGATATTGGCTCTTCTTAAGTAGACAGAGTACAGAAAATCTGCATTCACCAAATTCATTGTATTAGTGAATTCATGGTGGATAAGTATTGGCTTCTTAGGCAGTGAAAAAACAGTATTTGTGGCGATGTGACTCTGTTAAAAGCCGATATTGGATGTCTAGGAATTCTGTACACAAAAATACGAGAATGAGTAATTGTGGTTATTCTTCCGAACTGAATAGAGCACTTCCAGAAAGCAGACCATGTTTAGGAATTGTAGAGGTTATTGAATGCCGTGATAAGTTGGTGTGGAATCATTGGAAACCAAGTTACTCTAAACAATCACAAAACCATTTTTTCATATGTTTTTATTTGTTTACAAAATAGTGTTTTGTTAACAGTGCATATTTTAATCTTTCTGTTTATGAAGTTAGTGCTTAAATCTATTTTAACAACTGTAGAAAACATATTGAAATATCTCAAAAGTAAAGCGGCAGCAGAAAATTACTGAAATGAAGTTAATATATTCGCAAATGGAATCTGAATATTTTTATATCTTCAAAATGTTTCAGGAAATGTGATAGACAATCAAGATGTTTATATCTCATTTTTCCTTTAAAAAGTATTTTGGAATAAATAATTTTCTAAGAGATGTGACTTCATATTTAGATAAAAAAAAAATTCTTTAATTAGCTGCCATGTAACTAAACTTCAATAAATGCTTCGGATTAATTTTTTTCTCTTGCATAAAATGTAATGTTTTTAAAAACATTTATGTAGTTAAATTATTAATTATTTAAGGCAATGTGAACTTTCTTTTTCCAATTCCATTTTTCTCCAACTAATTCAAGTGTAACTTTATGCATTGATTCAACAATATTTGTAGTGTTTTAGAAATTTATCCCTAAGAAGAGAAATTTATTATGATAATCTACTTAATTTGAATTGAAAAGAGTAATTTAATTGTATAAAACAAAGGCACTTTGAGGAGCAGAAAGCAATTATCCAAAAAAGCAGCCATTTCTGTGAGAAAGAAAGACTTGCTGTGATTAAACCTGCTGATTCTTAAAAGAGACCTATTCCTTGACCTTTTGCCCTTGAAGCACCAATTAGATTGAGAGAAATTTGCAATTGTACAGCTTTGATACAAGAGAGCCCTTGAAGATATAGGAAAAATAGCAAGGAATATTGTACTAAAATTATAATTAAAACCTATATTATTAGGATAGAGTGAAATTATTTTAGTATTGAGGAAATTGTGAAAGTAAGTTTTATCAAATGATGTGTGTTTAATAGCCACAAATTAAATACTGGATGCAGTATAAATAAAAAAAAAAGTAAATAGTGTTAAATGCTTTACATGAAATCTTTCCTAACACTGCCAATAGACTAATATTAGTTATAAAAAAGCACGTTATCTTTTTAAAACTGTCTCAACTATTTTAGATCTTAAAAAATGCCATTTGGAAATTTTATATGCTAGTTTCACTCAGTCCTAATAATTGTGCTAAAATTTATAGTTATTTTGTTCAAAAATAATATTTATCTTAATGCAATTGTTTATTCAATAAATATTTCAATTAATATTGTAATTGAAACTGTTTTGTCCAATTTTAAAGTTTTACCAGAATAGTTACTTTTAAAAGATTTTAGCTTATTACATGCTTTTACTATATTTTTAAAAAATGCAATCGCAAATTTATTTATGTTTGCCGTGTTAGAAAGGGAAATTAGTGAATGTTATTATTATTAATTTAATGTTTGAAATCTATATAAACTTTTAGCATTCTATGAATTTTATCAAGACTATATTAATTTGTTTAAAAATGATTATTAAATTAAAACTATTTATTAAAATTAAAAATATATAAAATTAAGCTATATTAACAACTACACTGTTTTCAACTAAGAATTTGTTAATTGTTTGTTTTGTTGCTATTGATTCAAATTTAAATACTATGTTACAAATTCATCAACCAAGCAGTCAAGCTCGCACTAAATTGTTAAAGTATTCTATCTGCATTGTAAAAGAGCGATATTTACCTTAACGTGACAGCACACATTTAGGAGGCGTATTTTAAATACAATAAAGAAAGCAAAAATAGTCAGAAACTGTTTTTTACACCACTTGGGCACATAAGAAGAAAATATATTTTCTTTAGACTACTTTGCACAAAGAGAGAAGAGGCAGAATTGGAAGACTGTTGATACGATAGTACTTACATGTCTGATTAAATATATGACATGGTTGGTCAACAAGTTGATGTTGATCGTTATTTGATGGTGTACTTAGTAAATATTTATAAATTGCATGTCAGATGCGGACATGCATCATGTGTATAGCGAAGATAAGCATTTTTCTTGGAGAAAAAAAATCCCAAATTAGCAACTGAATGTGCTACGAAAAATTGAGTATTATGTTAAAAATCTATTTATGATGTAAAGATATTTGGTTTTATTGATTCTAAGGAGTCTTCAAATGCATATATTTTAAATGTATAAAATCATTCTGTTGATGCTGTTTTACCAAAGGCATTTTATCATTTGCTATATAGTTTATTCAACAAATGTTATCGAATTCGTTATAAAATGCCTAGTCATTTCATAAAGTTCCCCCTTACATTGCGTGCCAATGAATATTTGGTACTAAACCAAATTAATAAAATAATTTGTTGATTACTTTACAAATTTAATTTGTATGTACAGTAAACTCCCGATTATCCGCGGAATTGGGTGGCGCGGCTTCCGCGGATAAGCGAATTCGCGGATAATCCGCAAAAAAGTAAATTACAGTAATCGCATATAGCATGTAAAAATTTACTTACTTCAAAATGTCTATTACTGTCGTTTATCCTATGCCATACTGCAAGCACATTTGATTTTTAGAGGATCCGTTTTCCATGTATTTAATAAGTTGAAGTTCGTCTTGAACATGTCAAGACAATTTTTTTTTTAGTTTCCAACGCATTTCGGTAGTATCAAATCCCATAATGCAATTCAATTAAAATAGCGGTCAGTTTTACAACTGACGCTTTTTGACAAAAACCTGTTCGTGATGTGCACCTGGCTGAACAGAACACCAGGTTTCCCATAGTCATTGTTATTTTAATGCATTCGTTGTTCTTGTTAATTGTATTCGTCGTTCTTTGAATGTGTTCGTTGTTCTTGGGATGCATTCTTCCAAAAAGTTTTGAAACAAATGAAATTCCTTCATTGCGTTTTTTTTTTAATTTGAACTGAAAAATGGGAGGGGGAGGGGGTGGATATTGGCCTGCGGATAATCCGCAAAGCGGATAATCCACCCGCGGATAATCGGGAGTTTACTGTAATTGTATTGAGATAATTTTACCTATGAACCATATTGGCACCAATTGATATTTAGGTTGGATTAAATTTAAGATTTATATTCCTGTGTACTATGAGAGAGTTATTGGGATCGACACTGGCTAAAAGTGCTTTTCTTCGTTACTTAGAATATAAGCAGTTAACATGCTATCCATATTTTATGATAACTTTATGTTATGTGTGTGACATAATTTGTGGGTATGGCCTACAAATAAAGTGATTAAAAGCAGAGGAAAGACTCTCCTAAATGTTAAATATATTTTTGCTGTGTGATACAACCGTGGACACTTGCAAAAGTTAAAAAAAAAAGGTCCACATTATCTTCCCCCTTCAAGTTTATTTATTGTTTGCCAAATCCAGATGTTGATGTGGATGAAATAGATATATATGTGTTCATATTTAGGTCACTAAAAGTAGCATGTACTGTGAACTTAAAAGAGGACTGTTTGCTCAAAAGAAAACTGTAGTTTTTTAAAAAAGAAGAAAGTCACAAAGTATTTTGTTACTGTCAGTGCCATTTATAAGAATGAATTTTATGTTTCAACCAACCCCTCTGCCCCTGAAAAGACAACATAATATTCTACACACCTTGCCAACCTAACTTGGGTAAAAACAAAGATTAAAAAAGCGCAATTGGTCTGTTAGTTGGTAACTCTTGTAGGGTAATATTTACATACAAACTGATCTGAATACAATTTAACAAAAAAACACTTTTCATTCCGAAAAAAAATTGCCAATTTTTTTCAAATAATATTCAAATCTTTTAGACCTTAAATGAAATTAATGTTTTAAACATGTTTTCTGGATGGATTCACAAATAATTTATAGAACTCTTTACACCGCAGAAGGATCTTCTCCATAGCATATTTCTATTTACCCAACTTAGGTTGGCAAGGAGTGCAGTTGAATTACCACTGTATAAAATCATGATTTCAATTCATAAGAGGTTTTATATCAGTAATGATGTTCATATTTGTCTATTAATATTAAATTTTATTTCAAATATATATTGAGATCGTGGAGGAGTTCATTGAATTTTAAGTTTTTATTCAACAAAGCATCAACTTGTGGAACTGTATTATATATATTATATGTATATTCTGTGTAAAACAAAAGTTGGCTATGTCTGCTGATTGTGAAATTATATCAGTTTCTTAAAGACCTGCAATCCACTTATAGAGAGTTTACGTTTTTAGTTTGTATAGATGTCATATAATGTATCGTTTATTATGCTGAGTGCCATAAAAAGTATATATAATCATATCTATCTCTTAAAACTGTTGATGTTGGATTGTAAAAGCTGTTACACTTAAAATGTGAAGTAAAAAAAATGCACATGTTATGTCAAAGTGTATTATTGTTAAAATTAAAATTCTAAAGCACATATGTTAGAGATCAATGTTGATTTCCAAGATTTATATTTCAATTGGTTTATTAAAAAAAATCAAAATTTTTATTTCACATTAAATTTATTATAAAATTTAAATCTGAATTGTTAACTAAATTTGAATTATAATATCCATTTGCTGTAATTATTGTGAGGGTGTTGTGTCTGCAGTGTTTTGCGATCAGTGTTATCTGTTGTGTATATTAAATATTTCTTTGTATCTTGTGGGTGCATGTTAAATAGCTGTGAGTTGGATAGCAAGTTAAAGTAAAAACTGTTCACACAAACTCTATTACTGCACCAACAATAGTTCTGTTCCATGAATGCTAAGTTACGTGTTATACATAAATAAACGTAATTCAAAATTTGTGTGGCGTCTCATTTAATATTTTTACAAGCTCTCTTATGTCGGCCAATCAAAAACAGTGCAGGAAACAATGGCAAGGAGGAATGGGCGGGAAGGATCGCGGGTCTCCAAAGCAAAGTGCATCAGTGTTAATCAGAGGAGAAAAAAATATATTATCTGCCACATTTATCCGGCTGTATTGAATTTTTTTGCAAATGGATTTTTATGTGATAAATTTAGCTGACTTACATTTCCCAACAATCCCGCTTTTCGAAAGTGGTTTTTAATTTTTTTTTTTAAATTTTGAATAAATAAAAACAAAACAATTTTTTAAAAAAGTATTTGAAGCAATTTTAAAAATTGGGATCATTGAGACCTGTAAGTTATCTTCATTTATTAATTTGAAGGAACTTCTGGCAAACATATTGAATACAGCCGGAGAAATGGGCAGAGAAAATGGTTTTTTCCCCATTGGATAAACACTAAAGGCACTTGAGTTTAGATACCCCTGGCCCAGCGCGCCCATTCTCCCTTAAAGCATGATATTCAAGAAGCACTGTGGTCTCAGTAGACATGTAGCTACTATGCATATAAAAGATTATTCTATTTATACAGCATGGCTGGGGAGACCAGTACGTAAGGCGTTTGCCATGCATGAAAGGGTTCCAAGTTCGGTCCGGGGCATTGACGAACCAGAATATAAATGTTCTTTTCAGGCCAAACCTCTGACGCCTCTGTATAGAGAGAGCATGTTAAAATGAGAGCATGCTCCAAGCTTTGATGCTGTGTACAAAGGCGTTCATAAAAAAAAATAGGGTTGAGTGCAAACCTCTGGATGACTGTGGTTCCGAAGCCCGTCGCCAGTAACCCTCGTGTAACTCTAGTACAACAATAAATCAGCTCTGCAGCGAGCCAAAGCTAGATAGTAACCCTTTCAGTCTCAGGCATCACCATGTTTCTGGTCATAATTTAAAAAAAAAATCGGGCTGATATCTATTGGGATTAATAAAAAAAATATTTTCTAATAGGGGAAAAATTTTGAATTGTCACATTATTTGCTTATTGTTATCATAAATGGTTACAGCCTATCAGAATTTAAAAAAAAAATGATGCCAAATTGCCATTGGGACTAAAAGGGTTAAAACAGTAATTGGACTCTAAAGGATCACTGGTCTTAATGGACATTTGATCAACATGTATGTTAAAAGCTTCTCTGTACAGCATGGACAGGTAGAAAACAGTTAATTTTATATTCTCCATTAATATGACAACTATACTCTGCACAAAGATTTGAATATCAAAGGTACCTTGGGGTTGGAGAACTCAAGTCGGTAAGATGATTGCCTAGTAGCCTGAATTCCCCAGGTTCGGACTCGGGCATAGTTAAAGTAACAGCCAGCGGCGCGTTTACCAATAGGCGTTAGAGGCGGCCGCCTGTGGCCCCAAGATTGTGAGGGCCCCCAAATTTCAAAATGTCTTAATACTACGTATAACAAGGGCGTACCCAGGATCTGATTTAGAGGGGGGCAGGTAATGTTATGGGCCCCCATTTTCTTAGTTGGATGGGCCCCTTTAGGGAATTTTCCTTTGATGCAACCGCCCCCCCCCCCCCCGTTTCTTATCCCATATAGGTTTACTTATTACAATTTGCAGAGCAATTGATTGGATTTTTTTAATTATTATAAAATTTATTTATCCCACTCATTTATAATTATAAACTGAGTAAATAATCACTAGTTAATTCATTTTTAATTACTAATTAAACCAATGGGAATGTTTCAGGTCATAAAATGCTCTTGTTTGCATTTTTTATCAGTACTGGATTTCATTGGTTGCTTCGGTTTCCCGTAGTGCGATTAAAATATTCGTTACTTCGTTTTTACTCTCACTCTCAAAATGACCGATGCAGATGAACATGTTTTCGTTCCATGCATACCTTCTTTAACATATGTTTTCAACAACCAATAGCACAACAAGAAGTTGGCCTTTAAAAAATGTATTAAGTGAAATATTCTTAGAAAACTCATTTTCGAATGCGAAAACATAAGTAATTCCAGGCAACAAACTGTTGGAGCCCGTTAGAGTGGTTGCCAATCACGACGTGAAACTACCCCATTACCTTACACTTATTTGAACTACAAATCCTCCAAATGACATTTTTCGGAGGAGTTTTGTTTCAGCTGATTCAACTATTTTTTACCAGAAGCCTGTAGTTTTTTTTTCTAAAATTTTTTTTTTGTGGTCAAAATATATTCACAAATTTGTTTTCGGAGATTCTTGAAAGAAATCTGAAATTTTCCCACATTAAAAAATGCTTGGTTAAAAAATCTAACCAAAATAATACTATAATCAAATTGCTTATAACTATTCTAGCTTATATCTTTCGAAGTATCTTGCCTTATATTCATACTTAGGTCGAACCTTAATCGAAAACATACCCTCGAAAAACATACCCCCTATCAAGCTCGAAAACATATAGACTTTTCAGAAAAATCCTATTTTTACTGAAATAACATAATTTATCTCTTTTATAATTTTCTTGTAAAAATTACATTGATTTTTACTATACAATTGTTTAAAATGACAAATAAAAGAATAGTTTTAGGCACTAAATTTGTTTAACCAGTTTTTTGCGATTGATGCAACCAGTATATGCGTTCTCTGAAAGAGGCCCTCTAGTATTTATTGTGCCATTAAAAAAGGCCCTATACTTTTCTTTCATTAGGTTTCTTTCATTTTCTAAGACTATAAAATCTTGTATCTTAATGTTGAGAAGTTAAATTTTGTCAGAAAATTTGGCTTGGTTTAAAACAAAATTCGGAGCCCCTTTTATGTATATATAAGCCCCAACACCCCCCAGGGCCCTATCACCGAATAGGAACGTCCATTGGACAATTACAGCATTTTCCAAACATATTTTATTTCGATTAAGCATAGGGAGAAACTCCTTAATCTCGCATATTTCCGCTTTTTAAGCGCAACTTATTTTTTAATTAATTTTTAAAGTTTTTGGCGCGAAAACAGCGATGTCGTCATGTGACGTCATCTGTTACGAATTGGCTACCGCTCGCTACTGTCGTTCCGGTAATCGCAATAATGGCGCTAGTTATTGTTGAGTCCGAAAAATCGCTCCGTTTGATGTTTATTTCTTAATTATGGGTTATAAGTACTGTATTGTGCAAGTGTACGAATACAACTGCACAAAAGCCGAGATAAATACTTCATTACCCAAAAATAAATATGCTAGAAACAAGTGGTGCAAAGCCATTAAAACAAGTTTATTGCTAGTACGAAAAGCAAACTTTCTTATTTAAAAATGAGTTTTTCTGAATACAAAACACTTAAATAAGAAATAAAAATATACGTTAAACATTTGCAAGCTAATTTTGTTCATTTAATTGATGATGTTCTTTCAATAAACACGGTTTTAAAACATTAATAAGCTATTAAGAAAATGTTTTTTTTTTTTTTTTACAAATCCTCCAGGCTAGCGATAGCTAGACGAATTCCATGAGATTATGAACACGTAAGAAGTCCAGGAAATACAAGGGGTCCTTAAGTAGATCGTCCCAGGAAAGATTAAGGCAGTCCAAAATGTGGTCAGGAGAGGCCATTTCCGTAGAACACTTCGTACCCCAAGTAGCAATTTTTCATCGACCGATAATCGAATACTCATCGTTTGCCGGTGAGCCGATGAGAATTCGATCATCGGATTTCCATCGAAAATTGCTCGGTTCCTCGATAACTGCTCGGTTATGTCCGCTCGATAGAGGATCCATCGATGAGTTTTTTTCGATGAGATTCCGATCAAATGTCAATAAGAAATCGATAAGCACCAATCGAAATCTCATCGTCCGATGGAATTTCGAACACTTTCCGATAAAATTCCGATCAGTTTACGACATGTTAGTACAAAATTTCTAAACTAGAGGGCGACACTAATTTTCTGTTGGTTTTATTGGGGATTCCGGACTTCAGCTGATTCGAACCGCCGATCTCTTGCCCCGCGTTCTCGTATTGCTTCGGTATTGCCGTGCGCTAACCCACTCAGCCATCGACGCTTGCAGTGGAGTAGCGTGTAAATAAAGAGGTGAAAAGGATGTTTGTTAATGAAGTTGTATGTTATTATTGAAATTTTAATTTTGATTTTTCATTTGCAAGTTGCAAATTCCATTTAAATATTACTTTATTTAAACCAACAACACTAATAGAAATAGGTTAAATTAAAAAATAACTCTTGGTAACTTACGTATTTAAGTTTTTTGGTTCATAACATTTATTCAAAAATCTATTTTACTTAAGTTAAGTTTATCGAAAATTAATCATGGCAAAAAAAAGTTAAAAATTAATTTCGAAGTAAATAAAAGAAATAAGTTATCACACAGTAAAAATATTTATCTATTTGCACGTAATTAAAAATGGTGAGTGAATGAAACGTAAGCGAATGAAAAATAACTATTACCAGTTGGAACATGATATTTTTCGGATATGAAGTTTTCGAAATAATTTAACGCGATTTGTATGTACTTAAATAAAAAAAAAGTCAAATTTTTTGGATTCTTATCGTTGCGATGTCGATTCGAAAGAATTTCCCGATGAAACGTACGTTGATCGAATTTTACTCTTTGACCGATATCGTATCGATGACTATTACCGATAAGATTTCGATCACCGGTTGCCGATCTCGTCTCGAGCACTTTCGGATAACGGATGCGATCACCGGGGAGTTCTCGCTAAACCGATGATCGATCGATGACCGATCGAGCAAATTTCGAGAAGCAATGCTACTAGGGACAAATTGGGAAAAGCTTGCGTCCTTCAAGAAAAGTAAGGGTCTTCAGATGGCCACTTGCGAATCTTGATAAAGCCGTCTGGTCTCTGCGATCGCAAATGAGGCCAAGGGAGCCCCCAGGGTTCTTTCTCCTGTACCAATTACTAGCTGGGGGTGTTAGCCATTTCAATTTTGCCTTGTTCTTCCTGATGGTGTGAATCTCCGGGAAAGTCCAGACCGGGAGGGGTGCTGGGGCCTCGGAGCCTCTCTTTGCAAGGCCATCTGCCACCTCGTTACCGTACACATTGACGTGTGAGGGGATCCATTGCAGGTGGATTGTACGGTATCTGGAAATCTGTTTTAGCATGTTTAGCACCGAGATACTGGTCCTGTCTCCCACAGTACTCCAGTCACTTAGGTGTTGGATAGAGCTCTTACTGTCCGATAGTATCCAGACCTCACTAGCGCTTCTTTCCTCTTCTATAGTCTTAAGTCCCGCTTCGATGGCAATCAGTTCGCTTCTGAAAACAGAACAATGGTCTGGATTTCTGATAGATATCTTTTGTTCTCCGTTTGGAGACCAAATGTATACACCACTTCCGGATTGGTTATTTTCGCCTTTGCTGCCATCTGTGTAAATCTTGGTAGCGTCTTGTGGAATCCCGTTAATAACTTCTAGTGCAAGTTGCCTAAGATGTTCGAGAATACTTGATTTTTTGGACACATGGGAAAGCAATTCAGTGTGGAAAAAAACATCTGTTAGCCCTATTGAGGGATTAATTCCCAAACTGAGTGAGTGGCTCTCTACATTTTTATCAAATAATTCCATGGATGTCGCCAGACTAAACGGGCTGTTCTTCTTTAATCTCTGGTTATTTTGCCATTTCAGAATTTGCTCTGCCGTACGATTTTGGGTGCCGTAACTAATAAGTTTGCTGTAATATTTCGCTAGGTTTGCTTCTCTTCTCATGCTCAGAGGCTGAAGATCCGCTTCGTACAGCAAAACATCTTTCGGGCAGCTGTTTCGTAATCCTGTTATGATGCGGGCAGCGCTTAGTTGGACTTTTTCCAATTTCATAAGGTTGGACTGAGAGGCACTGGAGTATATTGGAAATCCATATTCCAAGATAGGTCTCACAAGTGAAATGTAGGTAGTTCTGAGGGTGTCAGCACGGGCACCCCAGTCTCGTCCAGAGATGTATTTTAAAAGGTTCAATCTTTTTCTACTTTTAAGAATGAGGTTCTCTATATGTTTATTACACGTGAATTCAGGGTCAAGAACGAAGCCCAGGTATTTAGGGTGCTTTTCGTAGGTGAGAAGCTGACCACCGAAACTGACCTGTGGGTGATAGTTATAGAGTTTCCTGTTCGTAGTAAAGAAGCTAACATTTGATTTCAGTGGATTAAAATTTAATTTATGGAGCTCTGCAAACCCCCACAGATCACCAAGGGTTGAATTCAAATTTGCTTCAGCTGTCTTAATGTCTGAGCCAGAACTCCAGAGGATGATATCGTCAGCAAACAATCCAGTTTCACATTTTCGAGTAATCAGCTTTTCAACGCCTGACAAGTAAATTGAGAATAAGGTCGGACTCAGAACAGAACCCTGAGGGACACCCTGATTTAGTTTGAAGCTCTTACGGTCGTATTCACAAGTTCGGGTCACCCGCAGGTTTCCTCCGACTGGGGGATAGATCGGTGGGTTTCGTCGAATTCCTTATTCACAAGTGCGAGTTATGCCAAAAAGGGAGGGATAAGGAGCCGAATGTGCTCCTCGGGTTATCCCACCAATATCGGTGGGTTTTCAGAGGGATATCTCTGAGATACGTTCAAAATCAAAACAAACGTGGCTTATCGTGTTATTTTTTCACACTAGTGATTATATTATTTGTTCTAAGCCATTTTAATTGACCTTTATTTTTCATTGTAGAAGTACAGCATATTAAAAAGTTATATATATTTTCAATAAATTTGGTATTGGGTGATGATTTTTGAAATTTAGGTATTATAAATTTGGTATTATTTGAAATTTAGTATATGGATTGATACTAAATTGCGACATTAGAGATGCGATGTTTATTTTTACTGTTCAAAATCCCTTTGAAATCATTTCTTTAATTGAATAAAACTATTTTAAAAGTTGTGTGCTGCGGTAATTATGTACAAAAAGGTTTACAAACGGCATAAAGTTTATTTTCTTCGTTTCAGCCATTTTTTTCAAGGCGAGTCGGATGGGTGTTTGGGTTAAAAAATGTCGATTACCTGTGTTTCCTTTATTTTTAATTTGGGGATCTACATCAATTTAAGACCATAATCAGGAACTATAAAATATATCTAGTGTTTTGTTTTATTATTCCTTCCCCATTAATAGCTCTTTGATTCAAACTGAGGAATTTTAATATCTCTGCTTAAAAAAAGTTAATATTAATAATTATTATATTAATAATATTAATAATTATAAAAGTTGCATTCAACTTCAATTGCATTTTTGAGGTTAATAGTGTGTTATAAAAACTTGCCATGCATTGTGTGTATTGAAACAAGCCATGAATAAAAACCAAAATTTCAGCTGGAAGCTCAAATACTCACTCAAATTGAGTGTGTTTGGTATTAAAAGAAAGGTTTTATCCTCTAGTATTAGAAAACATCAAAAGTTTTGGCACCACATGTCCCCAGAATGTTTTGGGGACAAAAGTGTCATTTTACATGGCCTCGGTTGAAGGAGGGGACTTTTTGCAGAGAAACAGGCTTGGTTTTTAAAATGGGCATGTACACGTTCCAAATCCTGCAATAAAAGTAAGCTCTGGTCTAGGTGGTGATGTACAGCTCAAAAAACTAGACTTTGAAACAAAAAATGGGGTCTCAGGGGTTGGAGTGTGGTTTTTCATGGACCGAGGCTTTGTCGAGCAATGAAAGACACATTTTTATCTGTGTGCCTAAATACTCACATAAGTTTACAATATGACACATCAAAAGATTCGTCTATGCCTAGAGAACAGGAATACCATAACAGTTTTGGCAAAATATATCCCCAGAGAATTTTGGGTCCCCTTGTGAGATTTAACACAGGCCATGAATAAAAACCCAAATATCAGCTGGAAACTCAAATACTCACTCTAATTGAGTGTGTTTGGTATCAAAAGAAAGGTTTTATCCTCTAGAAATAGAAAACATCAAATATTTTGGCACCACCTGTCCCCAGAATGTTTTGGGAACAAATGTGTCCTTTAACATGGCCTCGGTTGAAGGACGGGTTTTTTTTGCAGAGAAACAGGCTTGGGTTTAAAAATGCATGTACCTGTTCCAAATCCAGTATTAAGAGTTAGCTCTGGTCTAGGTAGTGATGTACAGCTCAAAAAACTAGACTTTGAAACAAAAAATGGGATCTCAGGGGTTGGAGTGTGGTTTTTCATGGACCGAGGCTTTGTCGAACAATGAAAGACACATTTTTATCTGTGTGCCTAAATACTCACAGAAGTTTACAATATGACACATCAAAAGATTCGTCTATGCCTAGAGAACAGGAATACCATAACAGTTTTGGCAAAATATATCCCCAGAGAATTTTGGGTCCCCTTGTGAGATTTAACACAGGCCATGAATAAAAACCCAAATATCAGCTGGAAACTCAAATACTCACTCTAATTGAGTGTGTTTGGTATCAAAAGAAAGGTTTTATCCTCTAGAAATAGAAAACATCAAATATTTTGGCACCACCTGTCCCCAGAATGTTTTGGGAACAAATGTGTCCTTTAACATGGCCTCGGTTGAAGGACGGGTTTTTTTTGCAGAGAAACAGGCTTGGGTTTAAAAATGCATGTACCTGTTCCAAATCCAGTATTAAGAGTTAGCTCTGGTCTAGGTAGTGATGTACAGCTCAAAAAACTAGACTTTGAAACAAAAAATGGGATCTCAGGGGTTGGAGTGTGGTTTTTCATGGACCGAGGCTTTGTCGAACAATGAAAGACACATTTTTATCTGTGTGCCTAAATACTCACAGAAGTTTACAATATGACACATCAAAAGATTCGTCTATGCCTAGAGAACAGGAATACCATAAAAGTTTTGGCAAAATATGTCCCCAGTGAATTTTGGTTCCCCTTGTGAGATTTAACACAGGCCATGAATAAAAACCCAAATATCAGCAGGAAACTCAAATACTCACTCTAATTGAGTGTGTTTGGTATCAAAAGAAAGGTTTTATCCTCTAGAAATAGAAAACATCAAATATTTTGGCACCACATGTCCCCAGAATGTTTTGGGAACAAATGTATCATTTAACATGGCCTCGGTTGAAGGACGGGGCTTTTCGCAGAGAAACAGGCTTGGTTTTTAAAATGGGCATGTACATGTTCCAAATCCTGCATTAAAAGTTAGCTCTGGTCTAGGTGGTGATGTACAGCTCAAAAAACTAGACTTTGAAACAAAAATTAGGGTCTCAGGGGTTGGAGTGTGGTTTTTTATGGACCGAGGCTTTGTCGAGCAATGAAAGACACATTTTTATCTGTGTGCCTAAATACTCACAGAAGTTTACAATATGACACATCAAAAGATTCGTCTATGCCTAGAGAACAGGAATAAAATAACAGTTTTGGCAAAATATGTCCCCAGTGAATTTTGGGTCCCCTTGTGAAATTTAACACAGGCCATGGATAAAAACCCAAATTTCAGCAGGAAGCTTAAATACTCACTCACATTGAGAGTGTGTGGTATCAAAATAATGGTATTTGCCTGTCAATAAAGAAGACACTGACAAAATAGTTGTAAAATTGACTAATAAAGTTTTAATCTTCAAGATAACATTCAATTCTGTGTCGTCCAAATGTTGACACATAGAAATGCTTTTCAAGTGTGGTAATCAAATGAATGAGTGAGATGGCCCATGTAATATATTTTTGGAGCCCACTTAGCAAGGTGTATACTTAATTAATTCTGAAACAATCATATTCGAAACATATAAGAGTTTACTTGTATAAATATATGAACTGCTACAATGCATTTGGCGAGACCTAACGTGCATTTTGAATCGAATTTAAACAGATTTATGTCAATTCAATGTGTCAAAACTGTATTTCAATATAGTAAATATATTTTTATGAGAAAATTCAGATTTTTAAATTACTCAAAAAGCATTTTTAACTAAAATAATTAGCTTTTCCTACTCTTTAATTTTCAAAACAAACAGCAGTTTCAAATACATGGTAATTGGTCGTATGTAATTAACAAACTATACAAAAAATTTATAGTGTTATGTCATGTAGTTTCAGAGAAAAATGATCCTAAAGTAACTAAAATTCAAATTAATATGGGCGAGATTGAAGTATCCGTATCCCCAGAGGTTATTGCGATTAAAGCCCTCGATTCTCTCTGACTTAAGTAGCGACACTGTTTTCCCCGGCGCTTTTTGCCGCTTCGTATTTCGATTGGCCGTTCAGAGTCACGTGAGAAAGATGCCACATTTTGGTGCTTCGGGGAATGAGGATTCAGTCGGCGGGGTGTTTTGAATGAAGATTTATTTCGGAATTGCGGTCTTGTGAGTGTCATCATTTTTGTTTTAGCGAAAAATATGTTTAGATTATTTTTTACCAAGCTAGTTTTAGACAGATGAAAAATTATTTCACACGAATATGCCGACTTTTTGTGCTTTTGGACGTGCAAACAGTTAAAAAAAAAGGATTTAAATTATATCGCTATTCAAAAAAATATGCTTTGATATTGATTTTGATAATGATTAAATTTATTTTTTGAAACTGTAAATGTACATGGCAACTTCCAAAAAGTGAAGAAAATGCCCTGTATTATTTATGTGGATTATTGCAAATATTATCTTAAGTAGAAGTAAACTTTGTTCTATTTGCACAAATAATTTATCTAATAATAACTGTGTAACGTCAAAACGATCATTTTCAAAACATAAAGAATTTTAAAAAAATATTTTTTATCACTTAGTTTATGTTTCTGAAGAAGTATACAGCACTTTACTTCATATCGAAAATCTTTTCAGATCCAATCAAGAGCAAATCCTACATGCAAAATTGAATTTAAAAACTTTACAAAATCTTCTAATAATATCTGTAATGGAGCATTTCAAAGATTTCCCTCAATGTTGCGAGTTTATCACTAAAATTGCAAATGTTTTTGTAAATCATAGAGTGCACTTTTTAATCAAAAAGAAAAATAAAGCTTTGCAACACAATTTTTTTTTAAAAAAATGTTATAGCAAGAGCATTGGCATGAGAGTTGCCGCATCAGAGAAAATGTGATTGATATATTTTGCTTACTAATAACTTTATTATTATTTATAAAATGTACACTTTAATTACTGTTATTAAACAAAATATGACATTTTTCGTAATTTCTGTGGCTTTATTGAGATAATTTAATATTGCATGCACCCTAAATATTTGTTAGCGGAGAATGTCTGTTTAGAAATTTAAAATTAATATTAGACAGTGGCTTTAATTTGAATCTAGTTCTAAAGAAACATACAAGTAAAAATGTATGTATTTTAAACAGGATTTTAGCGGACCTCCCACAACCCCCCAAATACTAGTCGTTTTTTATATAAGTATATAATATTAATTTTCCATGGTTAAAATAGTTTTTTTTAGTTTAAAAAATTCATTATACATGTTAAAAATTTATTACTCCGGATAAAAGAAATGCAGTTAATGCTAAATTTACAAGCAAATCTATCATTTTGGCTGCTAAACGCGGACCCATTTAAGAATCGAAGGTTTAAAATTTTACATTCCTATTAATAAATAAAAAAATCAGTCAAAGTCCTTTTTTGCTTTGAAAGAAGGAAGTTGTATGAATTTAATTCTTTAAAGATATATTTAATAGTCTTTAAACAATGTGTAAAGAAAAGAAAGAGAGCGAAGTACTAGGAGAAAAACGAAGCGAAGTCCGTTCCCCGCACTGGGAGAAAGTAACGTTCGGCACCAAGATGGCGGAAGATTGAGCTTGTCGCTACTTAAGTCAGAGAGAATCGAGGGCTTTAATTGCGATCAGTTCTGTCTGTCTTGTCTCACTTTTCAAGACTTGAAATAGAACAAGTGAAAAATAGAAGAAGTAAACAACGTCACATGATTCCGCTTGACCAATAAGATATCCTGTTACAAAAACAGAGGGAAACCTGGAGAAGAAATGAAAGATATGAAACCCAGTGATATCTCGCGGTTGTGAATACGAATTTGCAATAACCCTCAACTTGTCCCTTCCTCGCAGAATTCATGTTCTGGGGATATCTCGCCGTTTGTCTCGAACTTGTGAATACGGCGGTTAGATAAGACATTATTATACCTTACTCTTATGACTCTGTATCTTAAGAAATCGTAAATCCAGGACAATGCTCTGCCGCTAATTTCAAATTCTTCGTGCAGTTTAACAACCAATTTTTGCTTCCAAACCCTATCGAAGGCCTTTGATAAATCTAAGAAAGCCGCAATTGTGTGATTTGTGGGCTTAAGGTTTTGAGAATCTCTAACTTTCTGGCAGAAGTATAGAACTTGGTCAGTAGTAGAATGGCCTTTTCTAAAACCGAATTGTTCTTTTGGTAGAAGGTCGCCCTGGTCTAGGTGATATTTTAACCTGGCAAGGACCATTTTTTCCATGATCTTGCAGGAAATGCTAGTCAGGGCAATAGGTCTATAGCTTTCCGGGGAGCTGGCCTCCTTACCCGGTTTGCAAAAAGGAACAATAATAGCACTTTTCCAGTCGTGTGGTAATTTACCAAGACTCCATGATCGGTTAAATATATCTAGAAGATGTTGTTTTCCCTCCTGTCCTAGATTATCTAGCATTTGACCATGTATTCCATCTGGTCCAGGTTGTTTAGTTAGATCGAGTGAGGCCATGGCTAGTTGTAATTCGTGCATTGTGAATAAGTCACTGAAAATGGGCGTTTTTGAGTCGGTGGTACGGCATCCATGGGCCAAATTTCTAGCTCTCTTTGCTACCTTCTTGTCTTGAACATTAAATTCCAGCGAACTTGTCTTTTGGTAAAAAGCTCCGAGAAGGTCAGCGGCAGATCTATCATCATGGGTAAGGTTACCATTTGGATCTATTATGGTGTTACAATTTACTGATTGTTCTTGTTCACGATTAATTCCTCGGGCAATTTTCCAGAGTTTTGTGTCAGGAGTCCTAGCGTCCATCTTTTCACACAAGTCGTTCCATCTTTTCCTTCTGAGGTCCGCATATAAGAGTTTTATCTCTGCATTTATTTTATTGAGTTCTGTTCTGTGATTTGTGTTGTTTGAAGTTGTCAAATCCAGTTCTATCTGTCTTCTCTTCTCAAATAGAGGCTTCAGAGCCGGGGATTTGTGGATAAAGTTGGGAATATGGCGTTTGACATAGCCTCTAGGAATATGCTTTTTTGCAGTACTGATAATAAGATTCCTAAAGGAGGACCATTCAGTCTCAAGGTTGGCAGGATTAGATATTTTACACACATTTTTCTCAATATCCGTCGCATAGGACTTCCAATTAGCTTTAGAGAAGTTCCAAAATTTCTCTCTATTCAAAGAGGTCAAATGCTTTCTTTTAATTTCAATCAGAATAGGTCGATGGTCACTTCCAACATTGCCCAGAACAGACCAGTTACAGATCGGAAATAGGTCTGGTGTGACTAGGGTGACGTCCAAAGCCTCAGAAGATCCGTAGGTAAAGGAGAAATGAGTAGGCGAGCCATCATTTAGAAAAATGAGTCCCCGGTCATCAGCAATGTCCTGCAGTTCGGCGCCTCTATTATTTTGGTCGGAACAACCCCACATTTGATTCTTTGCGTTTAAATCACCGAGTAGAATGCTGTTTTCATCCGGAATACCATTGAGGCTATCCAAAAGATTGTTTGAGTTAGGGGGATGGTACAAATTGAAAATGTTCAGAGGGCCATTCCTCCAAAAAACGGATATACCTTGAACCTCAAGTTCTGAGCTAGCGGGTGGAGTGATACTAATGTCTTGATATGAGGCACCTCTAATTAGGAAAGCCAAGCCCCCACCGCCATTTCTTCCTCTGTCAGTTCTGAAAATGTTATAACCACTGACCTTAAGTTGATAGTTGGCCTTTAATTTAGTTTCTTGAAGGGCAATGATTTGAACGTCGTGCTTATCAGCAAGGTCTAACAGCTGATCGAGTTTAGCCCTCGTTGCTACTGTGGATAAACCATTGATGTTGCACTGAATAATTTTCAAGGACTTCAGCTTATTTGGAGACCGTAATTGATTTTTCGAACTGGACCCTCTGCCTAAATCCCGAACGCGCCCCTGATTAGTCTGCGAGACGGGCGATGCAGCATGAACTTCTGTTGTGTAAGTACTCATGGAAGGAGGGGTGATTGCAGCTTCTGTTTGGAGGAGCACCCGAGGGTAGAAGTCTGACTGGGCTCCATGCCTGCTAGCGTTCGCTGAGCATAATGGTCTGGCCTTCACGCCTTGGGTAACCCTACCAGGAGTATACACTCCCGACGTACTTCGCCCAGACCGCCCAGTGCCACCCCCTCGCCACGGTGAGGCCGCATAGCAGGACTTGAGGGGGTTAAGAAAATGTAACAACATGTACCAATTTAAACTTTTTTTACCCATTAAACAGTATTTTGAAAACTTAAATCGCTAAAAATCTCTGTAATTGATATAATATTCAGAAATAATGAAAAATAACAGCCCTTCAGTTGCATTTTTGGATGATCATAACTTTCATTGCTGCACACAAGAACTGCTTGAAAAATACAAATGAATTTTGTGCATGGCAATTGAAATATTAATACATATTTAAAAATATGCATAGACCTGTGTAATGTTGGGTTTGAAAAGTTAGGTCTAGAATAGGTGGAGGTGTACAACAAAAAAAGTAACAGGACTTTAAAACAATAAATAGTGTCAGAGGGGTGAATATGAGTTTTTTCATGTGGTAAATGCTTAGGCGAAAAATAAAAACCAACAATTTAGCTGGCAGCTTAAATACTCACTGAAAGTTGGAGTAGTGGGCATCAAAAGAAAGGTCTTAGCCTCCATAAACAGAAAATACCAAAAGTTTTGGCCCCATACGTCCCTAAAGAGTTTAGGGTCCAAATGTGTCTTTTAACATTGCATGCACCGACAGATGACAGTTATCACAAAGATAGAGGCCTGCATTTAAAAATATGCAACTACCTGTGCCAAGTTGGGTTTGAAAAGTTAGGTCTAGAATAGGTGGAGGTGTACAACAAAAAAAAACAAGACTTTAAAACAATAAATAGCGTCAGAGGGGTGAATATGAGTTTTTTCATGTGGTAATTCTTAGGCAAAAAATAAAAAACAAAAATTTAGCTGTTAACTTAAATACTCACTGAAAGTTGGAGTGTCATACATCAAAAGAAAGGTCTTGGCTTCCATAAACAGAAAATACTAAAAGTTTTTGCAAAAAGATGTCCCTAAAGAGTTTAGGGTCCAAATGTGTTAACATTGCATGCATCGACAAATGGCAGTTTTCACAAAGATAGAGGCCTGCATTTAAAAAATATGCAAGTACCTGTGCCAAGTTGGGTTGGAAAAGTTTGGTCTAGAATAGGTGGAGGGATACAACAAAAAAAATAGGACTTTAAAACAATAAGTAGTGTCAGAAGGGAAAAATTGGGTTTTTTCATGTGGTAATGATTAGGCAAAAAATAAAAACCAGAAATTTAGCTGGTAGTTTAAATACTCACTGAAAGTTGGATTGTTATACATCAAAAGAAAGGTCTTGGCCTCCATAAAAAGAAAATACCAAAAGTTTTGACACCACATGTCCCTAAAGAGTTTAGAGTCCAAATGTATCTTTCAACATTGCATGCACCGACAGATGACAGTTTTCACAAAGATAGAGGCCTGCATTTAAAATATGCAATTGCCTGTGCCAAGTTGAGTTTGAAAAGTTAGGTCTAGAATAGGTGGAGATGTACAATAACAAAAACAGGACTTTAAAACAATAAATAGTGTCAGAGGGGTTAATGAGTTTGTTCATGTGTATTGCTTAGGCGAAGAATAAAAACCAACATTTTAGCTGGTAGCTAAAATACTCACTGAAAGTGGGAGTCTTATACAGCAAAAGAAATGTTTTAGCGTCTAGAAACTGAATACAGGCAAAATAGTAGTAAATTAGAGCAGTACAGTTTTAATCTTCAATATAGCATTCAATGCTCTCAGCAAAGGGTATACCAAATTATGACACAATCATATTCGAAACATACAAGTTTACTTGCATAAATGTACTAACTACAATAATTTCATTTGGCGAGACAGTAATGTGCATTTTTAATCAAATTTAAACATAGTTTTTCTGTCAGTTAATGTGTCAAAACTGTATTTTTTTATAGTAAATATATTTTTATTAACAAATTCAGGAATTTAAATTAAGAAAGAGCATTTTTTAACTAAACTAGTTTGCTTTTTCTACTCTTTACTTTCCCATTTTGGTTTAAAATTATAAGATATTGAAAAACAGAAAAAAACAACATTCGAAATTCAAACCTTCGAAAAGGTAAACAAACGTTCACGAATTCGGAAGATTCCTCGGCTCATAACAGATGACGTCACGGCCAATGGCGTACCGGTTTATGCATTTATTCTTTTATAAAGCCCATTTCACACCTTGTCACAACTACTTGCAACTCCCATAGGACACCGTGCATTAAAAAGTTGCACTCAAGTCGTGAGATTTTTTCGTGTGAGCGCGAAAAAATCGCAGTTGCATGTATCCTTAGCCAATCAGAACTCAGGATTTCGTTGGCTGCATTGTGGCGAACTAGACTTCGCCAACTGGTTGTTTGTTTACTTTTTACGACGCCAACTTTCCTTGCTTACAAAAATCTGCGCAATTAAAAATGGGTAGTAAATAGATGAAAAAAATGGAAATTGATCTAATTAAGGAAGTTCGGAAACATAAATTTCTGTTTGATGCACACGATGCCTATAGTTTGATTAAAGTTTGCTTTCTAAAAGATGAAACTTGCCAAATTGTGAGATAAATAATTTTTTGTGGAACCCGAAAAACCAGGTTACCACAAGTTGCGAATTGCAGTTGCAAGTAGATGTGCAGGTGTGAAATGGGCTTTAAATTACAGATATATTTTTTTGAAATTTTAAGTTGATATTCGAAACCAGGAGCATTTTTTCTATCGGAACCAATAGTTTTTATAACACTTTGAAAAATATGCTAATTGTCCATTGAAGACAGAGGGCTTCTCCTTTAAAAATGTAAAGGGGCCCTCCAAATCATCCCTTAAAATAAACCGTGCCCTTCTTAGCAGACCTGCTGCTAAGAAGGGTATTGGATTACAAGGATATAGTAATTTGATATAACAATTACGTTGTCTTGTTTAATGTATGGTAAATGTAACCTTTAATTTTACTCAAGTTGGTAGTCCATTACAAGTCTCTTGGCCCATTAGTTGTCCATGTTTAAAACTAAACGATGTATGAGGGGGCCCCAAATTCAGGAAAGACTTCACATGCAAAAATAGTCTTGAAGGATTAGGGGGCCCAGAAAGGCAGTGGGCCCAATTGATATTATATTGAATTGATATGTATACATTTTTACTTAGAATATACATCGATTGGGGGCTTCAGTGGGCCCAATTACTAACAAGCGGACAGATTTTAAAAATATGTTGACCCCTTTTTGCGTAAAGTATTGGGCCCCCAGAGGCCAACTCAGGACCAATCGCAAAAATATGGGCCTCAATTCGAACATCATTCGTGGGCCCCTTTTATATCAGATTATATAAAAGGTCCTCCAGGCGCAAAGTGGGCCCCTGGGCCTGACTGGGAACACAACATCGATTTCTTTTAATGCCTCTCCTTTTACATATATATTATATACAGGGGCCCTCATAAGACCGGGGCCCACTTCACCCTTTCTAGAGGGGGGCAGCTGCCCCCCTCTGCCCTATGGTGGGTACGCCCATGACGTATAATAAAATGTTCCAAATAATCCTAATGAAAAATAAGTATGTAAATGTAAGGGCATTAAAAGTATAAGTGAAATTCTTGTCTCTTGTAATATTTAGCCGACCATTTCTTTTTTTCAGCCCCGATTGCGTCACTATAGCATTTCATGCTCCAAAAAGGGGGGGAACCCCAATTTACAAACTGGTTCATCCTTCATCATGCTTTATTATTGGTACAAGTATTAATATTTTTTAAATTCTAATTTCTGTTTTTTTTTTTTTTTTGGGGGGGGGGGGGGGGGGCAAATTCTGAAGCCGCCTATGGCCTCAACATCCATAAACGCGTCACTGGTAACAGCCGATCTATAAACGGCTTGTGCAGCTATGAAGTACGATTAATAATACTATCCTTGTAGAAGGAGTGATTATTAAATACGTTGTAAAGTTCCGATGCTGTCTACAGTGTTAACTTGTTTTGGGTGCCTACTCAGGCGTTGGCTTGTCACTTGGTATGGTATATGTATATTCCAGCTTGTGTGCTTGTTCAGATAACCGCTGCTCATAAGCTTTCGTCAAGTGGGACAGACGCAGAAAGAATATTAACAGTCACAAATAAAGGAATAACACATAGACAAATAACAACATTTATTGACGGTCACAAACATTCATGCCTGACCGGGATTCGAGCCCGACCCCAGCAGCTCCAAAAGCTAGCGTCCTAACGAATGCGCCACCGGGGCGGCCTTGTCACTTGAATGTGGTTGAAAACTACGCTACCTGAAGGCAACATCCCCAGTGCAGCTATAATGTAGTGATAATTTTTCTCAACTCTCTCTGTACAGCATGAAGTCATCAAAAAAAAAAAAAAAAAAGTTTTCATGTTCTCTGTGAATGTGACAACTGCACAAAGAATTGAATGTCTAATTATATCAATGCTTGGGAAGTTGTCAACATACTAATTAGGTAAATGCAGTGGTTTATCTCAGCATTGAGGCTCCATAAAGGTACAAACGTGGTTTGTTATAGTAGTGGTACAGCCTAAAGTATAGTTTAGCCCAATTCATGACATAATTCGTAAATAAATTTTGTTAAGGAATCGGTAAATGGTAAATTAAAATAGATAAATCTGCAAAAATATATATTTCTAGAAAATGCGAAACTTAACACAATCTAATAACCTAAACCCGCCACTGAAATAAGTTTAAAATTTGACCACAGTTTCTTTAGAATGAATATTCGAAGTCTTGTAATATAGATCTTTTTAAAGAAAACACTTTAAGATGATTGAATTAAATAGACATCTGATTTTTAAAAAACTTAACCTCAACATCAGCTCTACTGCAATATTAATTTAATTTTTAAAGGACGGAAATTGTTTACTTAGTTGAAGAAATAAGCGAATATAGGGATACACTAGAAAGTTTGTTTCTCATAAAGACCTTTTGGAATTATCATAATCAATATAATTTTTTTTAAGCTACACACTGTTTTTATGTATCATTTTTCAATAAGTTCTGTTTCTTGAAATATGCCGAGGTTAGTTAATATTAATTTAAAAATATATACAATTAAAATTATACTATACTTCTTTAGATTATATAAAATTTTAAAAAGTAGCATCCGGCACCTAATGTCAGATAACGGTCTTTTAATTTTATCAGATGGAACCTATAGAAATTTTAATTTTGATGCAAAACACATATGTTAAATGCATTAGTGCTAATGTCCGTTATAAATGTTTAATAACTTCAATTTTTTCGCCCCAGTAAAGGGTTAACTGCACAAATCAAATCTATATTGAAATACTTTACAATTAACTGCTAAAAATTCAATAAAAACAAGAAATCGATCACAATACTGTATTAGAAGTATTCATATACGATTAAAAAAAATCTAAGATATTTACCGTCATGTAACTGAATGTGATACCAGTAAAATAAAAACAACATAACGACACCAACTATTGAGATGGTAAATTTTAAAAACAATTTCCTTTTTTTCTAATAAACTGAAGTTTTTAAATCCAAAGAAAAAAGTTTATATAAGAAAATCACACAGAAAACCAGTAATTAATGTATACATCATTTATTCAACATACATTCGAAAGTTTTTCAACATATAAAAATAAAATAAAATTTTAATTCTCGTGAACATAAATATACCTATAAAATTCTTTATACATTTCACCGTTTTGGAAATAGCCTTATAAAAATGATCATCCACATAAAGGCAAGGCAAACAACGATTAACATAATCCATACACCCCAATTGCAGGAATGCTTAACGAAGGTTTCCAGCTTCTCACTTTCGACTTTTAGCTGCCCATATCTGTCATCTGCCACTGAGGAGGATTTTTGAAGAACCTAAAGAGAAAGTTAAACACTCAAAATTAATTCATATGAGTTATTCACATATAGTACATCCAATGAAAGAATATACATTTCACATCAATGGAAGAATAAGATTTTTAATTGAAATGTTTTAAAAACTAATTTTAAACTGCTAAAATTATTTTCCTGCATTTTTAGTTTCCGATTAATCTTTCTGAAAATTCAGAATTAAACTTAAATTGAAGCTCAACTTAATATTATGCCAAAACTATAATTAAAAAACTATGTTGCATTATCTGTCTAAAACTAACAGTATCTAAAATAGGATCAATTTAACCTATCTCATTTAATTTGCGATTTTTTTCTAATATTATTTAACTATATACCGCTCCATTTATTGACAGTATTGCTGTATTTATCATAAACTAAATGTTAGTAATCAACTAGTAAACTTCGAATGCTCTCAAACTAGTTCATTGAATCACCTGTCATTATAAGTAACTATATAATATTTTTATTCAAATATTTTTTGATACACGGAGCATAAAAATTTCACACTCTACGAAAAAAATATTTTTCAGCTTTATAATAAAAGAAGTTGTTAAGATCCAATTATTATTATTTGAAGAAGTCAATAAATATGTTGATGTAAGTTATAAATTACTATTTGGTGAAAACAATAAAAAATGTTAATAGTAAACATCATAGTTAAAATCATTTTGGAAAATGTAATTTTTACTGAATAATAATTAGCTAACTTTTAAAGAAAGACATATTCTGTGATCCAGCACTTAAAAATGCTTTGATCCCCAAACAAAGTAAAGTTAAGTACCTTATTGGGATTTTGTAGAAAACCTAAAAACACTAAGGACTTTAAAGCACTTAAATTGGTAATTAAGTGCTTTTAATGTCTGTAATTCTCCTAATTAAGGTCCATAAAAATCTAAAAATTTTCCTAAGAAATTTTCGATTCGACACTGCTCAAAACTATTAGGGGAGCACTTTGCGTACTTTTGTTAACCCTTTCAGTTTCAGCGCTTTGTTTTTCATTAAAAAATCTAAAATTTGTGAAATAGATTCCGTATGCATCCAGAATGAAATGGTAAAAAACAGGCGGAAAAATATTAATTTTTTGAACTAAAATTTAAGGGGGGAAAATTGGAATCAAACATTAAAAATAATTTATAACAATATTTTTTTCAAATTTTCATTTGTAAAAAAGAGGTAAAATCAATTTTTAAACATCTGAGAATGCAAGAGTGAAGAATTTAGGGTCAATTTATTTCATAAAATTTTTTTGGGAGTGAATTTTATTTTACCATGTTTTCATATTTTCATTTGATTAAAAAAATAAACATTATTTACATCCTCAAAGGACTTAATTCTTCCATCTAACGATAAATTAGTGCAAGCTCAACTTAGTGAGAAAAAAATCGCAAGCTCATGATTCCAAATGGTAACCTTGGGGTTGAAAGAGTTTAAACCATGCGCTCCCCTAATTGTTGTGAGCAGTGTATATGACCTCTGTTTAAACCTGTGAGGGACACAGATGTATAAATGTTTCACCTGACGCAAAGGATTACCAGCATCACACATAATTTTATAATTCTACTTCATTTAAAAACTTAAAGTATGGACCAATCATTCAAATTCATCAGCTACCGTCAATGTGGGTAACTTTGGCCCAAAATTCTAGGGGTTTTTTTTTAAAAGAAAAAAATATTAGGCTACAAAAACTATTTAAAATAGTCATGCATTATAAGTAATGAACTTTTAAAAATAATTAGCAAGCATTTTTGTTGCATTTTATAAATTAAAAAAAAATGGTGCAAGTTTAAAAAAATTAGCATATTTGAATCCGGGCAGGTAACTTGGGCTCAAGAATAATATACATAAAAACATACTTTTTACCATTCTTAAGGGCTGTGCTAGAGAATTGAATAGTAATAATAAAATGTATAAACATAAAAATGACTAAGTTATAAAGTTATTAAAAATGGTTATAGCTTAACACTTTCATTGTGGTGCATTATAGAATTTCATTGCACTATGACTAGCACTATTGATCACAATAAGATTGAAAGAAATATATTTTCGTCATTAAATGCTCGTAAGAATACAAACATTATTTGAAGTATTGCCAAAATTAGTGAATTCTTTTTATACATGAAATTAAATACAATCAATGTTTCCATCTTTCCAAGGTATTTTATGAAGAGAAATGAAGAAACAAAACTTTTTACGATGCTTGGGCCAAAGTTACCTTCCTAGCCAAAGTTACCAGCTGTCACAGTACAGAAATAAAATTTAAAACAATTTGAAAACACTAAATTTTCAGTTAAAATTTGTAATTTTGAACTTATGGAGTGAAAACAAGATTACACTTCAACCAAATGCCTCAGACAATAAAGACCATTTTAAAAATGAGAAAAGCATCAAAAAATCCATTCGTGAAAAAAAGACAACAGTTTGAATCCATTTATTAGTTACCTCAGTGTCTTTCCTAATAATATGACCAGCCAACAGACTGTTTTGCTTCAGATTCTGCACAAGAGACATCATTTCTTGGGCTACTTTTTCCTGCATGGAGTTGTGGTATTGCATGACTGCGTCAAATTCATCATGGGAGGCATTGCTGTTGAGTCTTAGACGAATGCCGTCAGATCCTGGAATAGATATACAGTGAAAGTTAAATTCGAAATAGAGTAAAGTTTGGCACAAAAACTTAATTTTTGCAGGAATTATACAGTAAAATTTAGGTTCAAAATACAGAAAATCCCGATCATCCACGGGTGTATTGCCCGCTTTGCGGATTATCCGCAGGCAACAATCTCACAGTTTTTCTCTACAAAAATAATAATTTAGCAAAACACAGAGAAATTAAATTTATCTGTTTAAAAACTTGTTGGAAGAATGCATTCCAAGAACAAAAAATTTCTTTCAAGAACAACAAAGAAAAGCATTTAAAGAATGACCAATACATTTAAAGAACGAAGAATGCATTGCAAGAACAACGAATGCATTGCAAGAACAACGAATGCATTAAAATAAGAGTGACTATAGGAAACCTGGTGTGTGCCCAAATGTGCATGCAGACTTTTTTTAAAAAAAAAGCCTCACTTGTAAAATAAACTGCTTGCGATTTTAATTGAACTGCTTTGCGTGATTTTGATAGCAGCGTAATGATGACGAAAACAACATCGTTGAGTGAACTGATTGGGAAGCTGGTGATCCAGGCTATGAAAGACTTACAGACAAAAAAATCATAAAGAAAGAGAGAAATAGGAGTGATTCAGATAGTGATGAGGATGAGCCAGAAAACATTGAATTGTAAAGTAAGTATCTGACTTCTATTATTTTCAGGAAACACTCCAAATCCATTTTGAGATCGTATTTTTTCATAAGTTTTCATAATTTTGTAAAATTAATAAATACAGAATAGGATAAATATTGGCAAGTCAAAACTTCTGATTCAACTTTGAATTTTTATATTTATTTGCTAATTTTGCTTTTATTTCAAACCACTAACTTTTACGCAAAACAAAAAAAAAACTTCACTACATTGCTTAACAATACTTCATTAGTGATGAGGATGAGCCAGAAAACATTGAATTGTGAAGTAAGTATCTGACTTCTATTATTTTCAGGAAACACAATACTTCACCTTTAATAATTACTTTTTTCTTTTAATCTGAAACTGGTTCCTTATTTTGAACCTTAAATCATGCATACCTGTCAATGTTTCATCACTTTTCCCAAGTAATTCTTCTCTCATTTCTTTTAAATACTGTGCCTTGGTTTGCTGGTGGATTTTGTTACTTGGAGATGTAAAAGAGCCCGGAGATAGTAACTGGTTGGCCATAGCTTTTTCACTTACAGATGGCTGGAAAAACAAAACTAAGCATAAGTTTTCATTTCTAAAAATAAATACAAATAAGTCTACAGAAATTGCTAGTCTTGCTTGGTATACATATTGTCATGATGCATTAATTGATTTTTTCAATTACGCACCATTCCTAGTTTCCCAAAGGAGATTCTCATGATCATAAATACTTAGTCTTTTTGTAGCTTAGCTAGGGTAAGAGTACAATAAATTAATTTACGTTGCACTTAAGAGACACTTAAAGTAGACTGATGCGTCAATTGATTTTTTCAATATCACACCACTTTCATTTATCCAAAGGAGATTCTCACGGCCATAAATAGCTAGTTTTTTCTTTTGTAGCAAGGATAAGAGAGGCAATAAATTAATTTACCTTGCATTAAAGAGACACTTAAGGTACAATCCCAATGTGGGGTACCAAAAAATTTATAAAGGAAAATTTACTACTTTGTGTAAAAGGATGCTGAAGAGACTTATTAACATGAGTGTTGGATGGAAGAGTCTTGAACTCCCAATGAAGGGAGTTTGGCCTATGACGGAAAATTGACACACCCCACAGGTGCAGCGATTAGAGGGTGGCAACCAATAGAAGCACCCCTCGGTTTCCCCTTCTTGGTCACTCAGCATGTTCCTTACTAGGCTCTTCATACAAGCCACTTGATTTCAAGCAATAGTCTGTTTACAAGAAAAAGATGCTCCAAGATCTTGAACTACTGTAAAACTCACATTAAGTTTGCAGCATGTAAATGCTCTACGGAAAAGGGGTAAATAGTACTCATTTCCGAGTGCGAGAATCAAATAAAAAAGATATTTCACACTCAGTAAACCACTTTATTTGTTTTTTGAAGACATATTTGTATTAGTTTTTTTCAGTTAGAGTATAATATTAATTATTTTTTCTTTCAATTTTGACGGAACAAGGCATACGAATATCAGAGCATCTCAAAGGGGCAGCCAATCAGAGCAGGCCAAATTTCATCGCCTGCTCTGATTGGGTAGTGAGGTTTATTTACTCACGACGTTTCCTCTGCTGATACTTAATCTGTGGTTGACTGTAATGAAACTTATTTAGGAGTCTTATCAGGAAAAACAAAAGCAAGACCATGTGGGATTTCTAATCTAAAATTTTTAGCATTTCTTTTAACATTTACCTAGAGTTCTTGACTTTCTTTGATATTTTGTGTTAGTGAAAAAGAAAATTTGAAAAATAATTATGTAGCATTAAGTTACAGTTAACGTAATTATGCAATTTAACAGTTTAAACACACACAGGAATTATAACATTATGTCATGAAATAGCTACAAAATAAAATACTACTAGCAAAAAAAAATGCTTAAAATTTGAAACAGAACGATTTAGATATAAAGTGCGAGCTACGAACATACCAGGTGATAATTTTATTTGTTTTGTTTTTATTTTCAGTAAGAAAAATTCACTCGTGTGTGATTGAAACACACAAATCTAATTAGATTTATAAATCCAACACAAAAAACGCATACCAATTTTTCAGCCTCCAAAACACCTCGTAAAAATTCAACACGCCTTGTGTATTCAGTGAGAGTATCAGAGCTAGGCTGGCTATTAACAACAACAACAAAATATTAAAAAATAACACAATCGTTAAGAGAGCATAAGCAGTAAGGCATAAAGGCAAATTGAACAAGAAAATAAAGTTTAGTTTTGACCAGTGTTTTTATAATCAATTTTTTTTAATATTAGCAGCAATGTAGCAAATACCCAGTAAAAATTTACTGTACAGTTACCCTTGGCAAATTTTCCGGTATTTTGGCGACTTTTTGACAACCACAATTTAAAGAAAAGGACATTTTGAAAAATTAACTGCGGAGAAAATGGATACAAAAAATCCCTGAAATCGCACATAATGAAAAAAATCAACAATACATTAAATCCTAATTACGCTAACTCGGAGAATGGCTGCCAGAAGAAATATTTTATCGCCAAATTTTAAAAAATCGCGCCAAGGGCGACCGTACAGTAAATCTGAGCCCAAATACCCCATAGACATGATATTATACCAAAAGACTCTACAACTACCTCCTACCCTTACCACAAATGTTTTAATATTTCTACAATATTTTTAAAGCCTATTATCACAATAGCATAACATATATAAAACCTTGAAGTATGCATAACACCAGATATATAATTAAAAAAAAACTACCATAGCACCTTGCTGGGCCTCTAGCCTGTTCTTGGTCGAGGTAAGATTTACTGTACGGTCCCCCTTGGCAAACTTTCCATAATCGTGCCAAATATCCATATTTTAGCTACTTTATTTTTTAAAAATCATGTTCAAAGAAAAGATCGTGTGGAAATATTTCATAGTATTCGAATCATCAGTTGAAGTCAGACAGGTTGTCAGAAAAATTATTTATCGAAAAATCGCGCCAATGGGACCGTACAGTGCAGGCCGTTTTTGAAAATTTTTATTAAATACAATTATGGGCACATTTTTTGCAGCTTGCACGCATGCCTTTTAACATTTCTTATATTTACTAATAATTCCATTTAAAAAAAAAAACGGTAAAGCCAAATTCATTAAGATAAACTTAGTGAAGTCCACTTTCAATGGGAATTTTCAAGAAATAGCAACTCACCATGTATTCATTTTCTTTAAACTTGCTAATCTTTCTTCTAAATTTTTGACATACTAAAAGAAAAGAAAAATTAGCTTTTTATTAAAACAAGACTGATGTCTAACAATCAAAATAAATGTATAAGTACTTGTTCTAGTCTCCATTCATAAGGCTCTCGTTCTGGTACATATTTTTCCGATCTTGTCAAAAGACGGATGAAATCTTTTTCTTCTCGAGAAATGGGAATGGACATTTTACTGAAAATAAAACAATTTAGAGCAAAGACTTATAGTGAGAAGCAAAAATTCATAGCCGAAACCGAAATACATGAAAATGAAACTTCATAAAATCATCACTATTTGTTTATTTTTGACAAATCATTTCAAAAGCGTAACGGGTACAAGTAAATAAGAAGACAAGGAACGGGTCTCTAAAACTACGAATACCAATTTCACCTACTATTTTTTTGGGGGGGGGGGGTTGTTATAATATTTTAATAATATAGCTTTTCGAATGCATTTTCTGTTAAATTTTCTTTTCATTCTACTAGAATAATGTACAATTTCCAATAATATAAATTACAGCACAACAAAGCACAACAGCAAATATTGAACAAATCACAACAGCAAATATTGAAGTGAAGCGAAACAGGACATTTATTTTGACTTTTGGTTTCATATTTGCATTTCTCTAGATCTGAAAATTTGATAACTTCAAAAATGTTAATACAACTAGTGGCCGTGTCAACCACCGCAGTCGTTGGCTTGATATTAATCCGAAAGTACAAAGAATACACATGGGGCAAATGCAAGAGCAAGAAATCCGTCAAAAACAAAACTGTCATCATCACCGGGGCGAATTGCGGCCTGGGCAAAGCCACTGCCTTGGATCTAGCTCAAAGGGGAGCACGGGTCATACTAGCATGCAGGGACCAGGAAAAAGCCCACAAAGCTCTGGTGGACATCCGATCCAAATCCAGTAGTGGCGTCCTCAAAGTTATGGAGCTAGATCTCGCCTCTTTCGACTCCATCCGGAAGTTCGCCGACGAATTCATGCAGAGCGAGGATCGTCTCGACGTCCTTATCAACAACGCTGGTGTCTTCCAGTGTCCATACATGACGACCAAAGAAGGCTACGAGATGCAGTTCGGCGTCAACCATCTCGGACACTTCCTCCTGACCAAACTTTTGCTCGAGAAACTCAAACAATCCTCCCCCTCGAGGATTGTCATTGTATCCTCAGCCCTGTACAAGAGAGGTAACATCAACTTCGACACCATCAACTCCGAGAAGCACTACGACAAGAGCATGGCCTACAAGAACAGCAAGCTGGCCAATGTCCTCTTTACTCGGGAGTTGGCCAAGCGACTTACGGGTACCGGAGTGTCTGTATATGCGGTCAGTCCTGGTATGGTGTGGACCAACCTTGGCCGGTACATGTCCCTGAATTGGTGGAAGATTGCCGCCCTGGCTCCCCTGGCCTGGTTCTTCATCAGAACCCCGAGGCAAGGGGCCCAGACCATACTTCATTGTGCCATTTCGGAAGAGGCAGAATTAGAAAGCGGGAGCTACTACAGGAATTGCGAGAAGGAAGAGTTCGCCAAGAATGCGGAAGATGAGAGTGTACAGAAGAAGCTCTGGGAAGTTTCGGAGGCTCTTTGCAAGAAAGTTTATTAATTTGTAATGAGTTTTTTTTTAACTTTGTAGGATGATCAAGACATTAATTAGAAACAGTTTTTGTCTCTTTTAATTATAGAAGTATGTTTGGTGAAATCCTAGTTTTGCTATTCTGGTCTGGCAAAATGTGCACTCTTTACAATAAAGTGGATTAATATATAGAATGAGTTTTTTGCATTGTAGGATGATTAAGACATTGATTAGGATTAGTTTAACTGTTTTTATAATGAAAAATTGTTTGGTAAAATTCTAGCTAGCCTGGCAAAATGTTACAAAGATGGACGAGTTTTTAAAGCGATAAATGACTTTGTTTGGCAAACAAACATAAGCTAATAAAAAGAAGGGGACGTTTAACTAATGTTGTGCACATTCAGAAGCTGATCGAGAACAGTTTTTGTTTTACCAAAGAAAATTAGAAGTAAACTGTTCAGAAAACACGATTTTCACGATGTTGTTAAGCTCAAAAAGTTGTCAGGCCAGCCACTAGGATTAACCCAAATGCTTGTTTATTAAATCACAAAATTTCTTAATCTTTCTTTTAGATTTGCAAGTTTACAATATTATCCATTTAGATGGTTCAACAATTCATTTTAGTTACATCAAGAAATGCGATTTTTTTATCAAACAGTCCAGGTGTTAAAAAGGAAAAAAAACTAATTATTAACACTATTTCAACTGAAATGTCAAAGTTATTGTTGTATTTTAGCATAAGTAGGTATATGTACTTATTTTCTTAGCTTTTTAAGGACCAGACCACTCCTTCAATTAAAATTGGGCTTATCCCTTACGAATTAGTTACAAGTAAAGTTTTTTGATTCGAAACTATTCCTCCGACACTTAATGATTCCATACAACCTGCCAAGTGGTTCTTAAAGGGTTAAGTATTTAAAAAAAACTATTTTTTGAAGTTGTTTAAAATGCACTAGTTGAGCTATTAATCTTAAACTACCTGCTATGAGATTATATAATACTGGTTGATTATGTACAATTACTTCATCCAGGAATGTGTGATAGTATTTTCTTTTTGGTGCTTTTATTGTGGAATTGATAAATAACTTTCAGTTTCTTATATGTTTGTTTATTTTTTTGGATATAAATTTTAATGACTCTATTTTGATCATTGAAAATATATTGTTTTTTAAAATTCAGTTATTTTGTATAATGATTCCTGTGAATACCAGATACAGTTCTTAATTTATAAATAACCATCAGAAATTTAGTTTTTAATCTATCATACTATAACCCAAAACTGGATTTTTAAAAATATTTACTAAAATGTTCATTCTCATGGCACTTTAACTCCTATTGAAATACTAGTTGCTATGTATTCTCCTTAGAGGGGCAAAAGGACTTAACATTTTGTTGTATTTTTTAAAAAAAGTATATATAATGTAATTCTTCAATCCATTTTGAATGGGATTCATAATAATTAGTTGTATATTTGCTGTGCAAAAGCTCTGTAGTCAGGAGACAACCATAATTATATCGAAATGTACCCAAATTTGACTTTCTGTAATCTTTTCTGTACATAGTAGAGATATTATATTTTTAATAGTTAAAATATTTTCTATAAATTTCTTGAAAAATTATTTTTTTTATTTACTATACCTCCTGCAACTTTAATATATTGTTAAACATGCCAAAGATTCTATAAGTTACATATATAATTCAAAATGTTTTGGTTCAAGTATAAAATTGAACTTAAAAAAATTTAATCAAACAATGTTTAAATAGACATAAATAGTGAAATTTGTATAGTGCGCTTGCCAAATATTTGGAAGAAGGTGCTGTAAAATTTATATTTTAGTTGCTACTATTTACAAACCTGTGAAAGGGTTGTCCAATTTATATGTATCTGTCTGAGAAATAAAAGTAAACAACTATGTACCAAATTTACATAAATTCGATACATTTTAAACTTATGTGAAATGCTCATTTTGAAGAAACATTTTTGAAATGCTATAAAAAATGCAACTATATATTATTATTTGAAATAGAAATGCATGATTAAATTATATTTTTAAATTTCATTTAAAAATTTAAAAATATAGTTATTTCTTATTAGTGTTACTTATGCACACAGGTATATTTTCAAATAATATTAGAAATTAGACTTCCAACAACATATTTGATTTTTTAAAAAAATATATTTTACATGGGTTTTTGTAACATGTTTAAACTAACTTGCATCTTCCAGTTTATTAATAACTAGCTTTTGCTGTTTCAAGTGTTTACAAAATTATTACTTGATAGATATTTTCAATTCAATGTGAGTTATATATTTATACTTTAAATATTTAATAGAAATTCTAACTACATTATTGTAATTTAATTTGCAAAATAAAAAAATTCGTTGCAAGAAATTAAGATTTATAGCACGAGTTAAACTGATCATAAAAATAACTATTACTCTATGGGGAAATAGCCATTTTTCATATTTTACCTTTTCTGACAACTTCTAAGATGATGCAAATCATTGTAATGTGTTAAATATTTGCATTTTTTTTTTCATCTCAAATTAGTAAAGAAAGGGATGTCAATGATAATTCCAACTTTGTACCTATATAATAAATGTTAAATTTGTCAGTTTTATTTATCTGACAATAGCCTTAACTGTTAAAAGCACTTACTCAATTGCTTTGAAACTAGGTACAAATGTGTCAGGATATTGAAGATTAAGAACACAAATAGATATTTATACGTCTTGCAATATATTTTTGAGAAATGCACTTTTTAGTGGTTATAGCAAATGTCAGTTACTAGTTTATGCAAATGTTATGGCACACAATTGATATAAATAATATTGTATTATGCACTGTCAATAACTAACATAAAAAAAAATTATTGTAATATACTATAAAGGCCTTATTTTCAGTAGATATTTTTGATAAAAAAAATCTTATATTTTTCGTTTTAGCAGAACTGTTACTAAGGTTGTTGGTTGTTACAAAACAAAGATTTCAAGTAGATTTATTGATGTATATATTTTTGTAGAATTACTTAGTTTTGAATATAGACCAACAGTCACATTAGTGAAGAAGCTTACAATTTGTATTTCAAAATATAATTGTTTATAAATGTAAATTAATCTTGACAAACATAAAAGTTATACTTCTCATAGTGAGTATAAGAAAGCTGCATGTTATGCTTTTAGCTTTAAATATTGCATAATTTTTATTTTAAACAAAGTTAATGTTTTTTTTTTAATTGTAGTTACAATCTCAAAAGTATTGCAGATTAAAGTTATGCATAAGATATAGGTTTTATTAAAAAAAATCTTTGAACTGTTTATATTATTACACATTGTCTACCTATTATATACTACCTAAGCCTAATGTACTACAGTAAATGCTTTCAATGTACACCATTATAGGCTAATTCATTAAATTATTTGAATGCAAATGTCTTTAAATTAAATTAGTTTACTTATTAATGTTTTTGAGCCAATATAAATAAAATTTTAAATAAAATGTTATTTGAATTATTTAAAGTCATTACTTAGATAGTATATTGATTACAAAAGAGAACAACACTAATATGGTGCAACAATAAGACTTTGAACATTTATTAAAATAGATTATAAAAAGTCTTAATACATAAGATAACATTAAAATCTTCCGGCATAAAAATATGTATTTTCTACATAAATATAAAACATATACATCCAAAATAGATCTGGTTTCAGTTCTAAATATTAAAAAATCCCTATAAAGAACTTTTAACTTTTTGTGTCACGTAAAGCTAACATCATCACTTCTCAGACTATGCCTTGGAAAATCTCCATTGTAAGATGGAGGGGAAACTTGATAGATAGATTTTGCTGAAAAAAATATGTTAAATAAGAAGAAAATATACATAGGTATCTTAAGTATTTTTACTTGGTGAAACTATCAAAACTATAAAGAACTTTTTAGGCAATAAAAATAAAAGCTTAAGTACAGACAGTAAGTATAATAGCTAACGTTCCAATGTGCATATACATTCAAAAATTGGACAAAAAAAAAAGCTAAAAGCTTCTTGTAAGCTATAAAGGTAGTCCAAAATATTTTTGTTTAAAATAGTATTAATTTAATTCCCTATAAGTATAGGATATAAACGACAATGTGAGTTACATTCTCTACTTATTTACACATTACAGTAAAAGCTTAGTCTTTTGGATAACTTAATTTCCCAGAGTATTAAAAGTTGATAATTCTCCTGAAATTGAAAGTTTTCTTCTACCAATTATAATGGCGATTTTGATAGGTTTTATTACCAATTTTATTATGTGGAAAGAAGATAAAATAATTTAACAATAAATCTAAATAAAAGTTTTGCTTCCTTATAATATAAAATAATTTTGTCTATTAAACTATTAAAGCAAAATACTATAAGTAAAGACTTATATACAGCATTCAATATTGAAAAGATAATAGTTTTAAAACTCTATAATTACCATCAATGAAATTCTCTGCATTTTCTTTTGATGAAAAATAAAGAAAATCATCAGGTTCACCACCTTTGATAGCATTTTGAAGATCAATCTAAGTAGAAAACACAATTAAAAGAATGAAATAATAAGCTTTACATAGTTAATACAACATTGATAGTAAAATTTCTTTGAAAAATTAAAAAAGAAAAGAATTAAACTTACAGTGAGATTTATAAACATCACATGTATACCATCACTTTTCAGACTATTAATGACATTTTTCACATTCTAAAAAAAAACATAAATAATAATAACTTTATTAATATCAACCAAGAAAATATATGAATACATACAAAATAAATCATATTAGCAGCAAAGGGGAACATTACCATTGAAGCAGCCTAATTTAAATGAAATAAGTTTTAACCAAGTACAAATAATATTAAATTACAGCATCACAGTACTTGGCAAGAGGATAGTTTTTTTTAAAAAAATTACTTATGCTTCATGCATATAAAATTTAAAAAAAAATTCTATTTCATCGATAATTATAATAAATTTAAAGAGAGAGTGCTTAAAAGATGAGTACAGTAACCCCTCGTTATAACGCGCTTCCCGGGAGACAAGCGAAAAACCGCGATATAACCGAATGCGCGATATAACGAGCGGCTTGATAAATATTATACTTTTGATGTATTTATGCTCTCAACCAAGTTTTTTTTAACTAAACAGCAGCATGTATTTTAATAAATATCTAAATACTTTTGTTTAATAATTAATAAATACTAAAATACAGCATGTATTTTAATAAATATTAAAATGCATGCAGTTTAATTTAAATAATATAACTACTCTAAAAAAGGAAACAAACATTTAGACAGGACAAATTATTATTAATTACTATAAACATTACATATTTTTGCACAATAATAGTATACATATATTTCCCTCATTTTCTAGTAAAAAATCCACCCAAAGTCAGCTGCTTTGACTTTTCTCGTAAAACCTGTTTCCCAGCAAATATTAAGGAACGAAAGTTTATTAATTGTATCTCACCAACAGAAGATGAATTGCATCTTTCGAATGCATTATATGCTTTCTCCATCATGTCCACTGCTTCCTTCATAGTCACAGAAGGATTAGGTGACTCTTCTTCATCATCGTCAGTATCATCCTCCTTTGGGTCGTCTCCCCGCACTTGACCTATAATATGTTCATCAGAGAGATATGCCGTAGTCTCTTCGTCGTCATCGCATCTTATCCATTCTCTCACTTCAACTTCGGAAACGTCCAAGCCGAGTGACTTCGAATGAGCTAGAACCTCCGTTGAATCGTCATCTTGCACTTCTTCCGGTGTTTCAACGCAACTTAACACTTTTATCCACGATTTAGAAATGCCTTGGGATTTTACAGCTGACCAAGCTTTTTCTGCAATGTACAATGAGTCTTTTAAGGTAACACTTTTAATTGCTTCAGGAAGGGGCTTTTCATCGGCAAACAATAAATTGATTAGAAGCTCTCTTCGATAATTTGTTTTGAATGTAGCGATGGGTCCTTGATCCAGTGGTTGAATTAGACTCGTTGTATTAGCCGGTAAAAACATAGCTCTTATTTTACCATCTGACGAAATGAGTTCTTCCTCACAGGGATGAGCGCTGCATTGATCTATAAGAAGAACAGTATTTTCTTCTAAGCCCTTATTCCTCAGATGAAGTCGGACCGATGGAACAAAATTTTCATGAAACCAGCGTTTGAATAAGGTTTGAGTCATCCAGGCATTTTTTGAATTCCCATAAATAACTGGTAGTTTTTTTCGATTCACGTTCTTTAAAACTCTAGGATTTTTACTTCGTCCAACAATAAACAGCTTCAGTTTATGATTTCCTGTCTTATTTGCTGCAAAGAGAAGAGTTATCCTGTCCTTTCTCTTTTTGTACCCGGCATTATTTTTACTTTTTTTAAAATCTTGCGTTCTGTTTGGCAACAACTTCCAATAGCAGCTTCATCAGCATTGTATATCTGCTCGTCGTCTTCAATATTCAAATCCTTCAACTTCTTTGTTAGTTCAGCTGGAAACTTCAATGAGGCTTCTTTATCGGCTGATAACTTTTCTCCTTGAACTACAGTCTCTTTTATGCCATGCCGCTTTTGCCATCGCCAAAACCAACCATCACTAGCTTCAAACTCTTCTTTATCTGGATGCAGCTTTTTCGCCAAGACTTTGGCCTTTACCTTTATGATTGTGCTTGTCAAAGGAACTCCTAAAGCTCGTTGTTCCTTGAACCATAACACAAGCGCCTTGTCTAACTCATCGTCTTCTGCCAATCTAGCTCGTTTTCTTTGTAATCCTTCATCTTCGTCCATATTTTCTACAAATTTTCTAAGTTTTGATTCTTCTTTAAGCCATCCTCTAACTGTTGATGCACCTACTCCCAACTCATTAGCAACGGAAATTTGGGTAGCACCCTTTTCAATTTTTTCTATTGCGTTCAGTTTAACTTTAAATGATATACCTACTCTCTTAGCAGCCATTTTAATGTAAGAACCATTTGAAGCTAACCAAATCGAACATAGTCTGCAATTTTGTTGCGTTTTACAGAAAATAGTCTAGCCTCGCCGCGAGTCTCATAGCCTCGCCGCATTCCCTTAGCCAATGAGATGCGACTTACCCACCTGTTAACATTTTTAGCACTCCTTCCCCCTTTCCCTCCCCTTTTTTCTTTGTCCGTCGGAGATCCTGACCATGTGTGTCTTGTGTTTATTTTTCGGAAAGTATATATTTGAAAAGAAATGGGGGGAAAATTTGGGAGACATGAATCAATGCGCGATATATCCGAATGCGCGTTATAACGAGGCGCGTTATAACGAGGGGTTACTGTATTTTGAATAGAAATCGCTAAACTATTAAAGATATTAGGAGCTAAGTAATAAAAATGTTTTCTAAAGATTTCTTTATTAAAATTAGGAATTGTGTAAATTTCTTGGGGTCTTCTTGGAGAGGCTGTATCTTTAAATTCACAAATATCTTTATTGCATAATACGATTCAATTTTATGACAAATAAATAAGAATATGTTACATCTGTGAAGTTTTTGTGGCGGGTTGTGTTTTTACCGGTAATAACTAGTTTTTACCAAGGCATGGTAAAAACTTGGTATTTACCGGTAAAAACCAGGTTTTTACCGGGAAAAACCAATTTACTTTGTGTGTGCAAAAACAAATATTTCGCAATATGTATGTAATTTGCGCTTCTTATATGTAGACACATGTGTGTATAATTGGACATGTTTCCTAGTAAATAAATATTATATTCTATATTGTTATCAAAAGATTACATTTTTGGCCAAGACTTGGGGGACATTACACATTTTAAAATTCAGCATTCTGTAACTATCAATCAGTTGGATGTATCTATGTTATGAAATCAAAACTAAGTCATTCAAATAATTAGAGAAGAACACATGCAGAATGTAAAAAATAGTAAGGTGTTGTTCTTGATGTTGTTTATATTTTTTTTCTTCCTCTTGTGGTATGAATACTTTTGAAAAAAAAAAAGAATAATATATAGTAATTTGTATAGAATATTTGTTCTTCAAACTTATCCATGACATAATAAAAAGAAAATTAGAATTCATCATCATTAACAAGAACATAAATTATTGATTTATGTGGGTTTTTTTGGTAATAAAAATGTTATTTCAGAAGGTGGGAAAAACATGCTTTTTACCAAGAGTGGTAAAAACCAGGGGAAAAACATGTTTTTACCAAGGCGGTAAAAACTATGGTAAATACCGGTAAAAACCGTATATGGTAAATACCGTGCCAACCCTGGCAGAGTCGGAATAAAAAGATGTCATGAACTAGTTTGTTAAAGTCACAAGGCCAGTTGGGCAGTTCTGCTATGGGCAGGAAAACTGCAGTAACCACAACACTGAACTAGACCATTTTTGTCCTGAAACAATTAATATTTCAGTATACATCCTTACAGGATGCAGTTATTGAGTGCTTGCAACATTGGTTTAAGTCAATATGTTGGATACTGCAGTTTACCAGCCCAAGGCAGAGCTGATGTGATCATTAAGCATAAATTAAGGATATTTGCATATTTCTTATGCATGCAGGTCATTTCAAAATAATGCATGGATTTTCACAAACAATATAAAAACAAAATACTAACCATAGACATTGTATAATCACCAGTTGTAAAATGCTCACCGTCAATTAATACACAGCAAATGCTTTTGTCACTTTGAACTAAAGAAAATAAGCAATAATAAAGAATTGTAAATAATGTTTATATACATAACAGTTTCTGGTTATATGAGGAAAGGTAATGCATTTAATACTTAAATTCAAAACCACAATTATAGCCCTTACTAAAGAATGCAAACAGTTTAAGTTAAAATTTTGAATAAGTTAACCTTATTTATAAATCAAACGGAACAAATTAGGAGGCAGTTTCTTTCAAATTTATAATTAAATTTAAAAAAATAACACATCAAATTTGAATAATAAGTGTTAAAGTTATTAAACAAGTGATAATATATTGACCTTGTGCACAATGACAAATGAATTGAATAAACTTTTTTCTCCAAAGGCTAACATGCATGGACCTACAGTGGTGGCCAAAAGTGTGGACACTTTTTGAAAGTTTCATATTTTTCAACTTTGTGTGATTACAGAATATATTAACTGTATATCAAATTAAACAAATGCATATTGAATTAAAAGTAATTTTATCTTTATGAGGACCACTGTGTGCAGATCGCTGAAGCTGTCTATGAGACCTTTGGTCCCATATAATCTATATCCATGGACACAACATCATCTTCAAAGTAATTTCATGTAGAATTAAAAATAAATACAGTATCACAATATCTGTATTACAAATAAGTTATGCAACTAATAGTATGATCTGTCTTAGTTTTGCAAGTCATTAAACCACAAACTTGTATTGCAATTTCAGCATAAGAGAATCCATTGATTGTGCTTGTTTGTTCAACTAAAATGAGCATAACTTTATTTGTAATACAGATACTTTAATTCTGTTTTTTCAATGAAATTCTACATTAAATTACCTTCAACTTAATATTTAAATGTTTGTATTGAAGCGAAATTTTATAGATGCAAGAGCACAGGTAACAGTTGAAACACATGAAACTTTTAAAAAGTGTCCACACTTTTGGCCACCACAGTATGTAAAATTCTCTTCAACGTCACAAATTCATTTTACAAGTTTATTTATTACCAACTTTCTCATGATTAGCAAAAACGTTTAGGCTCCTCAAAAATACTGATATTGATACAGCTGACTAATATCAGTTGGTTTATTTATTAACGAAGGCTACTTTTAAGCACAAATGAGTAAAAGTATTTTTTTAACATTTCAAATACCTTTCATAAACTTGATATAAATTAAACGTGCTCAAATTAGGGGAAATTTTTATTTGACTTGCATGTGCTGCACTTCAAAACAAAATCATAATGACTGTGGTTCTAAAATACCACGCCCGTCGCCAATAGCCCTCGTGTAGCTCTAGTGCGACGATAATTCAAACCAAACCAAACAAAATCATAAAATATAACCCCCAATTGTTAAAAAAAAAACCTTAAAATCCCAAGAATTAAAAAAAAAATCACTTGTTGCATACTAAAAAAAATATTACATGGAAGGGCTTTAAGTATTTTGGTCTGCAGTTTTTCAGCCGAAGGAAACAAAACTGTCCTGTCAGGCTTCACATATAAGTATCGACACCCGAGGTAAGTCTGGAAGAAAAAGCTATTATTGCATTTCAACAATTGATATTTTTCAATGCAAGTTTTAGAAATCACAATAAAATAAACTAAGATGCTTATAAGAACCAAACATTTAAAACAAAATTGTTAAAAATGATATATTAAAGGGTACACTTTCATCAATTAACCCTTTCAGAATCCCAGTGTGCCATTTGGCAGCATCATTTTTCTGATCATAATTTAAAAAAAGTAATAGATCTGACATCTATTGGGATTAATAAAAAATATTTTCTAATACAAAACAGTTTGAATAATCGAATGATGTGCTTTTTGATATTATAAATGGCTATAGACGATTAAAAAAAAAAATTCTAAAATGATGATGCCAAATTGTCAATGGGACTGAAAGGGTTATAAGTAGGTTTTTATCCATTCTTTAAAAAATATGATTGTGTTTAGTAAACTTTATTATTTATTTTCAAGAAAAGACAATTGTTTTCAGTTCCTCTGTTTAGAACTTCCACTCAATGAAAATATATCATTAGAGATGTGCCGAAATATTTTGCATAGAAAAGTCCATATTTGGAATTTTTTTTAAAAAAAACTGTTTGAAATGTCATTCATCAAAACTGCAAATAACTTCTTAGGCAATCAAAATAAATATAATAGCTAAAGTACAGACAGTAAGTACAATAGCTAAAGTTCCAATGTGTTAGAATATGTATTTAAAAATTGGACAAAAAGTTAAAGGCTTCTTGTATTCGAATTAAGTGCCTAATAAAATAAACCCAATTATTTCAGGCAGACGTCTATAGTAGACAAAATCTATTAGAATGATACTAACAGAATACAGTACATTAAAAAAATTTTAAGTTTAAAAAATTAAATTATCGATTGAAGCTATCAAAAAATCTTAGAAAAATTATATTTAGCATACTAATGTTTATTTGCACTAAAAAAAACCCCCACCTGTCTTTCTATGACTAAAATCTTTGCTCTTGCAGCTTGTAGTAAGAGTAATAGCATTGAGCTTGCTATACCAATCATAATACCATACTAAAAGAATAGAAAAATTTAGAACTTCAGTAAGCATTAAAATGATCAGTTAAAAGTTTTGAATATTAAAACCCAACCCCCCACCAAATTAATGGTAAAAAAAACCAATTTAGCATAAAATTCAGGATATTTAAATAGTTTAAGACACTATAAATAATCTGGATTAGTATACAATATCAATAAATCTAAAAGTTAAAATGTTTAATAAAAACTAGTTTTTTCAAAGAAAATTTGGTGAATTAACATTAAATAGGTAACACAAAATGAACCAGTTTAATTATTAACCAGTAAATTTGTATGATTATGTTGCATGCTTTAATTATAAAACATTACTAAAAGTGATTTCCTCTTATGAATTTCACGTGATAACATACCTCTAACCCCAAAATAAAAGATAACAGGAAAGTAGCGAAGAAAGGTATGAGGTCCAGTTCTGTTTAGAAAAAAATTGGATGAAATCACATGAGGACAAATGAAACATTTATACAGAACAAACATTAAAAGCAAATGTTTGCATTGAAAAATGTGCTGATTGGATGTTCAATGGGGAAGTACAAAGTACTGGGGGATGTACAATGGGGAAGTAGTAATTTAGTCCTTAGTCCCACTAATGGGAACAAATAACGATGGATTATAGCAAAAAAAAATTTTTTTTTTTGGAAAATCTATAAAAAAAATTAAATTTCATTGAAATTTTTATACAGTTTGTTGGATTACAACATTGATTCTTGACATACACATTAATGGTCTTCACAATAAAACTATTTGTACCAAGAATCAATGTTGTATTTTCCGTGTATCTTCACATCTGTAAATTTTAAAGTTAGTGAAATGAAAAAATTCAACAGCAAAAATTTAATTATCAATAAATTCCAAACCTACTATTTGTCTACCACATTACAATGACATCTTTGTAGTGAACCATATTAAGAATGCATATAAAAACAAGAACATTTTTTTCTTTAATGGGCTGCAATATTGGCGGTCAAGCCTTTTGCAGACTTGGCATATTCCCCAGAACCGAGAGTCATTTCTTTGTGGCACCATCTAAGCGACTCTCGCTACCAATTTTGACGCCCAGATTATAATAAATTTGAGCTCTCTGTGGATGTTAAAGTATGCCGAGATTTAATTTTGCCAACAGAACCCAAGCCAAATTTGCCCTCCAGGGACCTTTTACATGCCACAAAATCATATGACATGCATGCCCAAGATTTTCCCATCCAGAAAATCCGACGACTTAGCTGGGGCTAGCACCCGCGATCTTGGGCTTACGAGGTGGACACGTTTAACCTCTCAGCCACTGAGCCGCTAAATATAAGTACTGAAAGCCATGCTTTCAAATTAAATAACAGTTAATAATTAAAGAAACTTTCATCAAATCTTAGTTCTTAACATATTGGAAAAATAATCAATGAAATAAAACATACTATTTGTCCGCCACATAATTAGGACATCCTTGTAGTGGACCATGTTAAGAACGGAAATAAATATAAGTGCTGAAAGCGATGCTTTCGGAATGTAACGGAAATAGGGAGACATGAAACCTAGAGCCAACAGGACTAGGGTTCCTGCAACAGAAAATCAAATAAAATATGTGCAATTATATAAGTATAATGGACTACTAAGATAATAATAAAAATAACTGAATGAGGAGGGAATTAGATTAATAGCTAATTTGGCAAGAAATATTGCTGCATTTGGCAACTTATCACTGCCGTTTGAGTAAGAATAAGAAAAACTATGATAATTATTTTTTTAAATTCTATTTTATGATATTACAGGAGGCCTCTTTTAATCAGACTTAGCTTAATCAGATGAATTTTTTTGTCCTTAAAGTGCAAAGCTTGTTTTCCCATGCGAAGCTGATAAAAAAAATTGCAATGTGGCAAGTACCCAAACGGCTTCAATAAAAATTTTGTTTTTTAATGGCTTGTAACTTATAATGCTTTAATACATTGAAAAAAATTAAGCATTACTTCTATTTTTTATACATTTGTTCATAAAGCATATATCGTCAACATATAAATGTGCCATCAGTTGTACAATTAAACCTTACTTTATTTCACTTAGGTTAAACTAAATTTTCATTAACAGGTTTACCTCGTCCCACTTAAGCAGGTTAAGAAGGTGTCAACTGTATTTGCAAGGCAAAAAGATTAAGACCAATTAAGTATGAAGACCAATTAGAATTATCTAATAATTAATTAACATGAATCATAACAAAATTCATAATTACTGACATAACATGAATTTTGGAAAAGTCACATGACTTTAGAATTTCTGTTGGTCACCTTTAGGTTTGCCAACAAGCAGTCCATTATGTATATCTAAAGTATCTGAATTTGCATATTTATCAAAATACATCGTTTTAAAAAGCAGTAACGAAATGTTATTATACTCTACCAGTAACAATTCCACCAGCTGTGGTTCGAACACCACTACTGTAATTGATGGCAGTTCTGTAAGAAAGAAAAATTGCATCAAGAAATTTGAAATATTTATGAATGAAAGTATAAAAAATAACTTTAAATAAGAGATTTACTGAAAAACAAATTAACTTAAAAAAAAAAAAATTGTGATCAGATGTAAATTTTGTGCACAACTTTAGGCAACAACAAATACACTTTGTTATTAAGTCCCAAGAATATTTAATATATGTTTAAATTCCAAATTTTACAAGGAACATTGAAATGTAGTTGTAAGCTTACTACTTTTTGCAAAGTAAACTATGTTAGTTGAAAGTGCATATTAGTGTTTTCAGCTATTTAAATTATAGCACATACTGAGGTATCTCAAAAGATGCATCACTCTAGCCTGCTTCTTTTGTGCGTTACTGCGAACATGCATGGGCGGCTCTATTCTCTTTCCTAACTCTATGGTGCAAGAAAATGTGGCAAATCTGCACAAACACAATTATTCAAGAACCGTCTGAAGTTTTGCACACTTCTATTGCCTAATAACATATACCACTGAACGGGATAACTTTGGTCAAGCATTAGATGCAACGGATATCCGGCCAACATACTGCATCCGGCCTATCCGGCCATTAGGTCAGATAGTTGGCAGTAGCCGGATAACACAATTATTCGGCAGTACTATCTGGCCTGTTAAATCTGACATTTTCTCTATGAAATTTTTTATTGTTTTAATTGTTAAACTGACTATTTTTCCTTAGTCAACAGGTAATTTTTAAATTTTAAGACATTTTATTCTATTGATATTTTACATTATGTTAATGAATTGTGTTAGAAAATCCAGTCATGATCCTGAACTTTTTGCGAGTGACTAGCATCATGGACCTGGTTTAGCTCTGCTAAACCTAGTAGATGAGCAACAACACAACACATTATGTTAAAAACAAACAAAGCATATTAGATTTGCTTCAAGATACGTAAATTATGGTGTAAAAAAAGTAATAGTTCTGCGTTCTTTGATAGAATACGGTTCGCTTTTCTTTGTAAACGAGTCCTGCTTCTGAAAACAGTCGCTCACTGTATATGCTGCTAGCTGGTGAAGAAATGTACTTGTTCAGTAATTTTTGCTAAGATTGGGAAGTTAGACACTATTTAGTTATACTACGAGGTTTATTGGTTAGTTATACTACGCTATGTAAAAATGCTACGATTGCAAAAGTGTTTACGCAATTTGACATTTTATACTTTTGAAGCCTAAAAAGGCCGGATATCCGGCCGGATATGCGGCGCAAAGTCAGGCCGTATATTCAGTATCTGGCCAAAATGGTATCCGTTGCATCACTAATTAAAACCAAGAACAAACTTTCTTCTTAAATATTATTTTACATATGGGTCAAGCCAGAAGCCTACCAAGCCTTCACCAATTGAAGAAATCAAGTACATTTTTAAATAGGGTTTCTACAAAAATATTGTTAAGGTTGTGGTAAAAGGCCTTACAAATTCTAGGGACTTTTAAATTAACATACAAACCTTTACATACCTAGAGAAACTTCCAGTTGCTGGGTAAGATGAAACAAATGATCCCATGATGTTACAGATACCTGTGAAAGTCTTTTGTTTAAAATCTCTTTAAAAACTAGCAGTATGGTTCCGCCTTACTGGGAACCCGTTAACTTCGCATTGCTTCTTTTTAGAGGCATGCTTACTTGTGAAAATACACTCAAAATCAAAACAAAATTAAATTCGTGTTCGCGCATGCGAACTTAAAAAAAGCAAACACTAATCGAGGATGAAGCAGCCTTAGGGCGAGCGCATATCTCAACCAAACTCAATCAATCAAACTAATAGAGGATGGCGGCAAGCCCCCGTTTCGGCCCGGTCCATGTATTTTCAAGTCCGCAATCCCACGTGGATGACGTTTTTTTAAAACTAATTATATTAATTAAAAATCACAATCAAATATGAAAAAACTAAGCCTCAGGTGCACACGTAGGTATTAAAAGGAATCTATATTAAAAATTTCGAATTTTTTTAGAACAGTCCAAGTAGGTCTTTTGTGATCCACAGACATACACACAGACAGACCAACAGACTTTCTTTTATTATTATAGATAGATGCAATTAACTAATCATTAGAGAATGTGCATAAGTAAACATGTAGAGAATGAGTATAAGAACTTAACAAGTCATGAGGAGAGATTAAGACCATTGCTGCCAACAGGGTGATGTGGCGGGCCATGACGGAGGCCCTATGCTCCATGTTGGAGTGAAAGAGGTATAAGTAAGTAATTAAAAACAGATACAGAACATACCAATTGCAATCATTTCTTGTGTAGCATCAATCTTTGCACCATTTGCTACAATAAATAATGTGCATGCTTATAATATTGTAATACTAATTTTGATTATTTAAGAATTAGTTCAAGTATACTTTCTGAAAACAATTTACTAAATTTTATAGATGCATAAATATTCTTTATATAAATCAATTTTTAGTGGTTTTGAAGAATTAAAGATTTCACAATTGCTGTTGTGATGTGGAAAATATCAAAGTATGTTTATTTATTTAAAAGTTATAGCATTGGGAATTATTTAAAAATAAAAATATAGAAAGCTTAAATTTATTTAAATATCAGTGATTAACATTATTATCTTAAAATAGTTATAACTTTAAAAATCAGGGTCTCATGAAATTCAAAATTAGTGTTCTGTAAAACTTTCTTTTTCTCGACTATTCTATTAAAAATTTCTTTAACTAATATTTAATATTAGGTAACTGTAATTAAAACAATTTGTTATAGGTTGATTGTAAAATACTAGCTTGAATTTTTTTCCCTTTTACTAATATCCCAATATTGAAGGAAAAAAACACAACACAAACATATTTTTTGCATTGTAATCATATATGGCAATACACTTACAAAAAGATTTTGCAATCGCTATAGCTTCCAAAAGACAAAGCAGAGGAAGGATGACTAAACCAGAACCCAAATCCTAAATAATATAATTTTAATAATTACCACCACGAAAAAAATTAATAATTTAAGAGGACTCCCTTAGAATTCCACATCTTGAAAATCGTAATGTTATTCCTATGGAAAACATTCGCAAGTCAATTACCGCCACAATTTTAATAAAAGGTGACTAGTTTCTTGTATCATTGTAAAGAATGAAAGGAGTAGATTTTGTGAAATTAATTTTTTTTTGAAAATCACATTTAGTATTTTTAGTAATTTTTTGAAGTCAGAACTTAATGTGTATTCCATTTTGTACTTACTTCAAAAAATTATTAAAAATACTAAATATGTGATTTTCACAAAACAAATTAATTTCACAAATTCTACTCCTTTCGTTCTTTACAATGATACAAGAAACTAGTCACCTACTATTAAAATTGTGGCGGTAATTGACTTGCAAATGTTTTCCATAGGAATAACATTACGATTTTCAAGATGTGGAATTCCAAGGGAGTCCTCTTAAGTAAAGCATACATGAATGATAGAATCAAATGTGAGCATAAATTTGGTTTATTTTTTACACCTTTGTGGGCTGTTTTTTGTACAGCTCAGAAGAGATGATTAGTATTAAAAAAAACAACTAAAATGTGCTAAGCAAAACTCATTTACTACTATTAAGAATAATAATAAAGTTCATTGCCAGATCTGTCAACTATCTAGATTTAACCTGGCAATAATGGATTTTTAACCTTATTTTCTCCAATGGGGCTGCAATGTTGGCGAGAAAGCCTTTGCAGACTCAGCATATTCCCCAGAACTGAGAGCCATTTCTTTTTGTAGCACCATCTAGGCGACTCTAGCTACCAATTTTGACGCCCAGATTTCAAAGAATCTGAGCTCTCTGTGGATGTTTAAGTATGCTGAGAGACTCCAGGCTGACTGGATACTCCAGGATTACTTTACATGCCACATAATCATATGGCATGCATGTCCAAGATTTTCCCATCCAGAAAATAGGACTCAGCCGGGGTTCAAACCCGCGATCTTGGGCTTATGAGGCAAACACGTTAGACCTCTCAGCCACTGAGCAGCAAATTTTCAACTAATTTCTGAAATTCTACGTCATATGTGCCAATTGCCAGATTTTCAAAGAAGGGAATATTAAACTTTTCCTGCCACACAGAATCCAGAAAACGGTTATTACTGAGTCAAATCTGGAGGATTTGCAGGTTGAATTAACTAGTTGGTTGGTTGAATTAGCATCACACTAGAGCCCTAGTTGGCAGGTTTGTTTATTGAATAAATTTTTAGCTTTTAATATACATTTAAAACAAAAAAAAAACAATTTCAATGTATGAAAACAAATACAAATACCAAAGTACAAAAACTACTGTATACCTACTATTAAAACACTTTGGAGTAAAATCTAGTTAAACAAAACATACATATAAACAGTGAAGAATAATATAATTACCTCAACAACAGCAAGGAAATTCTTGTCAATTGTCTGATTTGTGGAATTGTCGAATGAATGGAATGAAAAGTTAGGAAATGCAAACGGTGGTAACCCTGCTTCGACACTGTGAGTCAGTGTAAAAGGCGTCATGTTGTATGACATTAAGACAGCTGCCAGAGTTGCACAAAGTAGAACTAGAAGTGCATTTCTAGCTAAAAAAAGGTTAACATTGAATTTATAATATGAATATTAATATTTTAATCTTATAACTACATTTTGATATATGTTTTATGAATCAAAAAGTAGAGCTAGAATAATGTTTCTAGTAACAAAAAAATGTTTGTATGAATAATAATATTTTAATAACTAAATTTTAAGGCATGGTTTATGTAATATGAAATGCTAAATGTTAAAAAGGATTCGGTCGATTGGATAATTTTAATTTAGGTTTCTTTCTTTTAACATCTTAGTAGAAAAAAGGTGTACAAAACATTTTTGGTGTATTTGACCGTATTTACATTTAGGAATTCATATGCTGTAGATCAAAATATGTAAATGATAAATTTTAATAAATTTTTTTATAGAAATATAGACTGCACAAAACTTGTTAATAGCAATTATTTATGAAATTCATAATATTTATGAATATAAATGAAGCTGTGCAATAGGTACTAATAGTGGCAAGTGATAGCTTAACTAAAGTTTCATGTCATTTATTTTAATAAGGCAAAAAAAAAGTGCTGAAGTAGTTTAAGTAATGAAAAATTATGTATTGAAGTTTCAAACTGCTCATAAATTGCAGTTTTATTAACATGCAATCGAAACTTATACATAAGTTAAAGAAGACTATTGGCAATAAAATCTTAAAAAATAGGCATTTTTAATTAACCCATTTAAATTAATTAACCCCTCAGTGCACCATGTGCCACAGATCCATATTTAAACATATAAAACAATAGGTTTACTTTTCATGCAATATTTCATACCATTTAAACATGTCAATCGCTGCTACAAGCAACAAATTAATTAAAAAATTATATTAATGAAACCGACTCAAACAATGTATTATTAACTTTTTTATTTGTTCACTCGGTTTGTTAATTCTAATTAGTCTATTTTACACATACCGAGTAATTTGTATTAAAAAAAAGTTTAGCTTGATATCTGTGTAAACTCCTCAAACCAAAGTGTATCTCTTAGAAAATTAAGTACATAGTCATTTTTTCTACCATATTTTGTAGCATTTTTAGTTTAATACTTTTCAGATGAATCAGTGATATACCAGCAAAGAGATAATTAAGATTTTTCAAATAACTCCAGGTAATCTGGCCAACTGAAGTTATTAAAATCTATTTTCTATGCAGGAAAAAGTACACTGAAGGGTTAAAAACTAATAACGATTACTTACCAATATATTAAAATGCGATTTAATTACCCAGTCTAATAGTATCTTACCTGTGCTAATAAGTTGTAGCAATGTTCCAGCAACTCTTTGTACTGCACTAGAGCAGCAAGTCAGCGGCAATTTGTTACAATACTACAAAAAAAATTAAATTTTAATTTTACAGAAAAATAACATATGAAGAATTGTGAAACAACATCCAAATATCAGAAAGATTAGTCGATTACATGTACAGTAAACTCTCGATTATCCGCAGATGGATTATTCGCTTTGCATATTATCCGCAGGCCATGATCCCCCCCCTTTTTTTTCTTTTTGTAAAAATAATAATTTAACAAAATGCAGAGAAATGAAGTTTATCTGTTTTAGAATTTAGAAGAATGCATTCCAAGAGCAATGAATTCCTTTCAAGAACAACTAATACATTTAAAGAACGAAGAATACATTGTAAAAACAACAAATGAACAAAAAATAAGAATGACTAGAGGAAACCTGGTGAGTGACAAAATGTGTTCAGACAGATGCACATTACGTGCTATTTGTCAAAAAGAGTCACTTGTATAATAAACTTTCTGCATTTTTAATTAAAACTGATTAGCGCGATTCGTGCACATTTCTCTTATAATATTAATATTACTCTACTTTGCTTTCATAAAACCCAGAACCAATTTTGCGGATATTTTCTTTACTTTTAAGGACTATCCGCGAATTCATTTATCTGCGGATGCCCTTCCGTGGATAATCAGGAGTTTATTGTGTAACCCAAATAAAAGAAAACATTAAATACTAACCTTCAGAGCAAAAAGAAACACTATGCTTGAAAGACCCAGGCCCATGTCTCCATAACTAAAAACATATTTCTCATGGGTTGGATTAATAAAGAATTTATTGAATACATTCTTAAACTAAGGATATTTTAAAACGTTGTTTAAATTATTGATACATTCTTAAAAGAGCCTTTAATAATGATCCACACAATTGAAAAAGAGATATTATTTATGCTCAAGATATTTTTAAAAAAAATATATCAATCAATCTACTAGGCTAACGTTCATAACAATAATTTTTATCTTTTCATTAAAAAATACCTAACATAATATAACAGTTTATAACATGAACAAAAAAAAGTATTAAAATATGATTAAGTAACAGTGAACAATTCAGTTTAAAGTACTTTCAAACTGTTAATATAATAAAATTTGAATTTACAGAACTTGTATATGAAAAATAAGTAGCTTTCGTACCTTGCTTGTAAGGAAATTTTAAAGCGTTGTTTAAATTACTTATATATTTGGCAAAAAACTCTTTATTATGATCAACATATTATGAACGCAAATCAATATCATTAATTTGCAAGCATGTTTATTCCAATTTATCTATGAAGTGTATTATAATAGGCTAAGGTACATAACAATAATTTTTATATCTTTAACTTATGGTTTAGTAACAGTGTACAATTTAGTTTAATGTACTTTGGAACTTTTGATAAAATTTAAAAATTTGAATACATGGATCTTATGGAGTATTAAAATAAGTATCTCAGAAATAGAAAAATTATGTTCGATTTGAAATAAAGCAAAAACAACTTAGGTATTATAATGTCCTTAGTTAAATAAAGACTTCTTAATACTGTTAATGCAAAAATTACCTTAATTCATTATGTGTAATGCCATGGAAAAAGTTGTATACATCATGAATAAAACCTTCAGAATTGGATTTTATTCCAAAAATACCCTGAAATTTTAACATTAGATTTTATACACTAGAATAGCAAATTTATATTTAAAATATGTATCAGATGGTACAGCTTATCACTTTAGAAATTAATACAATAAAAGTTAAAATACATTTTTTTTTTGTAAACTCATAAGAAAAAAAAGACCTTTAAACTTGGTTATTTCACAGGGGATTTGGCAATAGCTTTGTAGTCTTGTTTTCCTTTCGCTCGAATTAATTTTGTTTTGGTTAAGTTGGTTGGTTGGTAGACCAATACTCAGGTTGGTCAGAAGACAAACCAGATTATCTCTACCAACCAACCAAAACAAAAGTAATTCAAGAGAAAGGGAAACAAGACCGCAAAGCTATTGCCAGATCCTCCGTGAAAGAACCCCATACAGAAAAATACATAAGTTGTTACACAAATTAAAAAAATCCGCTGTATAAAGCTGTAAAAAATAACAAAGACAAATTTTTAATTTACCAATTTTTACTTAATAAAGCTATACTTTCAATACTTTCAACATGTTAATTAAAATTTTTTGCATTTTATTATTATTGGTCAAGCATGCAAGAACTATGATGTTTGAGTATTAAAACCAGACCTATTTTTAAAAACCCTGACTTACAGAAATTTGAGTTGTAGCTATTGTTATTGCAGCAGCAGATGTAAATCCACTAACAACAGATGATGAAATGAAAGTGACAAGGAAACCTACAAATTAAAGAATAGATATGAAATAAAGTACTTAAAAATAGTTTTGTTAAATATAGGGTCAAGTGGGGTAAGTGTGATTGGGGTTAAGTGTGATAAACAGCTCTTGTAACTTTGGAAATCATTCTAAAAATCTGAAAGTTTGCAATATATACCATTAGACCACTAATAATTAAACTAAAAAGAAATATTGACCTTATTTTTTGTTTAAAGAAAGTTTTGAGCTTTTGAATTTAAGTGCAACTGTCTTTTTTTTTCCAATTCGAAATTTTTTCTTATGGGTTTTCCATGGTGGGGTAAGTGTGATAAAACAGCAATGGATTTTGAAATGCAAATTTTGTACACTTAAAATTGGAATTCAAACATATAATTTTTTTTCTACATATCAGGGCTAGAAAAATCTCAAAATTTTTACATGCCCTGTCGGGCATGTTAGTCTTTTAAATACATGCCCGAATAAAAATTTTACATGCCCAAGCGCAGGCCGAGCGAAAGGGGGAGGGGGAAAGGAAATCTGTACCCAGGCATGAGTTAGGCAAAAATAACAAAAGATGAAACTAAAATGCGTAATTGGACGCGTAAAATTGTTTTTTAAGCAGCATACTTAAAATTCACGAAATAAGCTGTTACATTTTGTAATTTGGAAAAAAAAACCAAATTCTCTTACTTTTCCAGATTTCCCAGAAAATTCCAGGTTTTATCAATATTTATTAAAAAAATATCAAACTATTATACCTTAAGAAACCTTGACAAAGTAAAAAGGAAAACGAAAATTGTTGAAAGTGGTGAAATTTCCCGGCGCCCACCAAAATTTTTATTGATGAAGAATTTCCATTTAAAGCCATAATGACAACATTGTAAAGTAACTAATTTCGATTTTAAGATTAAAATTATCAATTTTCAAGGAGCAACGAATGGATATGTTGGGGATTTATTAAAACGCAAAATGCTTATTTAAATTTATGGAAAGGTATTTTTGGTTAAATGTTTACATGCCCCTTCGGGCATGTGAGGCGAAAAAATACATGCCCGATTGGAATTTTTACATGCCCCGGGCATGTCGGGCAATATAATTTTCGAGCCCTGCTACATATGTATGTTTCTTATAATAATTCACTACCAATTTTAGGATTTGGAATTTACTTAAAGCAGAGAACGAATTTTCTTAATGAAAAATGCAGAAACCCTATCACACTTACCCCACTTGACCCTACTACTGTTTGTTTTAAAATCTGATGCAACTAAAAATTAAAAATGTAAAAGAGGTTATCTACAGTGGGTAAAAGCAGTTAACATAAACAGTACTTTTAGCTTCCACAAACTACGTTAATAACGTAAAAAATGGAAGGTACTATAATCGTTCAGTCGGTCTGTCTGTACGTCACCCACTTTCATAACCCAAACTACAAATGCTACGGACAAGTGTGATATGTCAAAAAATTCAGTGCATCAAAATTAGAATACATTGAAAATTTCATAAAAGAATTTGAATTACTATTATTTAAAAAACTTCAAAATTTAAAGATCATTTAAAAAGCATCGGAAGCTATTTTTATTAGAATTAAATCACCAATGCCATTTGCAACAATGGCTCCAGAAACTTTAATTCGTTTAAAAAATAAATGAAAATTAATGTATTTTTGTGACAGTTTGAAATGACGTCAAATATATTTCACTTCAAGATTCGTTGTGCGTTTATATGAAATGTATTAATTCTGTTTAAAAGGGAGGAATATTATGTATTTATTTTTCGAAATATAAATTAATTTTTGGAAACAATAAGTAATAATCATTGAATTTTTGAAATAAAACTAGCCAAATTTAGCATGTAAATGTTTAATATGGAATTAATGCTGTGTTTGGGCTTCTTTTTACCAGTTAAACACAACTATTGTGATTAAGCGGGTTCAGTGACAGAATCTGTTACAAACCTACTTGTTTGATAATACAATAGAACATCATTTTTAAAAAAAATTGTGGTCAAACATATAACTGTTTTTCAAAAGCCAATGTAATTCCAAAATTAAGAAAGTAAAAGAGGTACAGTAGGTTCCAATTGAGGTAAAATCAGTTAACACGAATAAAGAATATCTTTGGATATTACAATAGCACAAATTTTTAAAAATGTAATGGGAATATAATATGGGGAAGAAATACCACTAAGCGTTCATTTAGGGTTAATAGATTTTTCCCCCTTTATATGATGCCGAATTAAAAATACTTATTAAGCTTATTTTAAACAGCTGCAAACTTAAATTTAGAAATCATCAAAGGCTAATTCAATGTAACTGTAGTGCAAGTCACGATTTAAGAGGAGATAGAAGCTTTTTAAATTAAAAAAAATCAAATTAAATAAAGTAAATTACATTACTTAGTTACAATAAGTGCAGATCAGCAATCCCACATTTTTTTCCCAATTAATGTTAGAAGTTTCAAACCCTATAATCACTTTTACATACGTGACTTACACTACTACTGACAGGATAATTTTACATGGAATTACCCCAAAAACTTCTTTTGAAGGCACCTACAACTATGGAACTAAAACATACTATCTTCTTCTCAGCCTATGTTTGCTTTACTAGAACTTAAACAATGTAAACAAAGTCAAAACCTCAGTAAACACAAAATAAATATTTTGTTATAAATTAAAATTATAAAATATTCTTCTTAGAACCATCCTAAATTTGAATGTTTTGCATAAAACTTTTTAAATTTTAAAGTATTGAACAGTCCTTTAAAACCATGCATGACAGACTTAAATTTCAAAAAATATATAAAACAAATGGATGGCAGGGAACATGATCACCTTGGTGAACATAGGTTTCCATATCCCCAAAGCTTTCATGGCTAGAATGTGCATACACACACAGGCATGCACCCATGGGGGGAGCTAAGGGGGCTGTAGCCCCCCGTTCAAGAAAAAAATAACTCCATTTTTAAATCCACCAATAGTGGACAATTGCATACTGAATACTGGTTTGGGGGAGCTAAATTTCACCGCAACTACGACATAAATAGCTGCATTCCTAAGAAACAGCTAAAAAATAAATCGTATTTCATATATTCCTAACTCCGTAAAGTAATATTTCTCGTGCTTTAAACTTGCATTCAAAGAGCTAAAATAAACTTAAAGTAATGCCTTAAAATACCGGTTATTTGAAGTAGTTTTTTTAAAAAATATTTTCGTTGTTTTTCCCAGGAACCCCTGGTAACCCCCCATGTAATTATTTTCCGAGTGCGCCACTGTACACACATTATGTTGGCAGAGCTAATCCAACTATCTAGCCACTAACTACATAAACTCTGTAATACCTAGATTTAGGATCCCCATAATGAGCTGTATGATGCCAGTCAGGAACGAGAGCAGGATGACATATGTTATACCACCAGTCGATGAATGCTCGCTAGTCATCAGGGACATGATAGCTGTTGGCCCGATGGTCAAGTTTTTGCAGCTACCAAACAGGGTGTACATGAAGCAGCCCATAAATGCAGTGTAGAGGCCATACTGAAATTAAAGCAAGTAGTCACAAAGTTTGGATAAGGAGTTATGTATTAAATTATGATTTTATATGAGTGTTGTACACTTATTAGCATACTGACTGTCACAATATTAAAAACCACAGACTAAAAGGAAAAATCTTGGCCAAGTTCAGTCTGCCTTAAAAAATGTCCCGACATAAAAATATCCAGGTATTTGTGAAATACCTATACACATCTCGGAGAATGAATTTGAAGGATTGTGAAAGGAATTATATTTAACTTGCCGAATTTCTTGGACACAAAAGACCAGGGTCATATTTCTAAACTAAACAGGCTGCAGTAACAGCAAATAAAGACACATTTTAAGTGGACACCTAATTAAGCAATTTATTCATAAGTTATAATGAACTATTTCAAGCATTAATAATATTTTTCTTAAGAGTTTTAAAAAAATTGCTACTGATATTGATCTCCAATAACAATTGAACTTATATTTTGCATGAATAAAAAAATATTTGATAATGTTCTAAAATAACAAATTAACTAAGTTTGTAACCCATTACATTATTTAACAATTCCCCATAAGAGAAGCAAAAAAAAAAACACACACACTAATTAATAACTAATTCTGATTTGATTATGTCATTCCTTATATAAACCATTTAAGTTGAGGTTTTTAAGATTAAAGCTTATAGTTAGTTGAAGAAAGGGGGGAGAGTTATTAGACTTCCCCTTAATATTAAAACTTCTTACCTGAGGAGCCAAATTAGCCAGGCCAGCAAGGGCTAAACCTTGTGGAATGACGGTAAGGGCCACAGTCATACCAGCAATTAAGTCTCCTTTTAAGTCCTCCACGCTGTATATGGGAAGCCATACCAGGATCGGCAATCTTCTTTTTAGAAGATCGAGGGTGAAAGTTTGTGAGCACCATGTTGAAGCTTTTGCAGAAAGGTTTTGTTGTAAAGGCTCTGCTTCTCCAACTAATCTTATATCAGCTGAAAGAATTTTAAAAGATTAGGGCACAATGATTAAATGATAATATAAAATAAGTGAAAGTTATTAGTTTAGGTTTGAATTATCATTGCACTAGAACTACACAGGGCTATTGGCAACGAGTGTCAGATTTTAGAACCACAGTCAAGTGACGAGCGGACATATGAAGAGACACCCGACGCAACCGTTAAGGGCGACATTGTACACAGTGTTAGGACTTTGAAGGATATTTAATGTGCACTCCTTGCACAGGGTATTATTTGTTGGACATTTATGGCTGCACAGGCCGTTTCTAGGTCGGCAGTTATTTTAGCGATGCCCGGACCCGAACCTGGGACCTTTCGCATGGTAGGTGACTGCCTAACCGACTGGCTCCCCAGCCAGCTAAGTGAAAGATATACTGAAAGTATAATATTTTATTAAAATGATATGGGACAAGCAAATATTAGGTATATTAACCAAAAACAGCTATGAATAAAAACAAATATTTTTTAAACCTAAGTTTGCCTACATAACAAAATCAGTAAAAAACTAAATCAAATTCTTATTTGAAGTCTATGTGGCAAAGTCAAACTAGTGCTTATAATTGGGATTATAAAATATTCATGGCTGTTCAAAAGTAAAAACCCATTTGCCTCTTTATACATTTTAATGTACAGTGTTTTATTGAGATAAATATTAGCAGCGACCAAAGAGCAAATGAAGTTTTATCCATACACCATATACATTTCAATGCTCTTAATTTATGAAAAAACTACTGTCAAATAAATGTAGTACTTTTACATTTTGGGGGCACAAGCAATAAATTTGCCACCAAACAAATATTTCAGTACAACTGCGATGTAATGGCCAGTTTGTTGATTGGAGACTTTTGAAAGCTTCAAAAGTTAATGTAGGAACGCTATTCCTATTGAGTTGTATGAAATATAAAGTGCAATGCTTACCATATTTGGGTATTTTTGTTGTTAGGCAACATAACGCAAACTGCCATATCGAGCTGATTGTATTATAGCTGTGCCACTGTTAACCTCTTAAGACCTAAGCAATATCCTACACATATATTCTTTATCTAAACATACTTTTCATTCAAATATATGTCTAAAGTATGTTTTTCAAAGAATTTTTTTAAAATTATGTTTAATAGTTACTAGGAACTCTAAAAATAAATTTTTTCTGCTATAAATGCAACATAAAAGGCCATAACAGATTATTTTAACATGGTTTTTTAATGCAAAATGCCTTTAAAATAAACTACTGAAAGAACTTAAATGTCCCCAAACGGGGACGCCAGGTTGCAAGAGGTTAAAGACTACCAATGAATACATTTTGTTTGGCGGCAGTTATACATTTTTGGCGACTTTATCGCTTGTGCTCGCAAAATGGAAAAGTACCAAGAAATGCTTTACAAATGGAAATCTTAAGTTAATATATATCCTTAAAATATACCATTGATTAATAATGTTGTCTCAGTTGGACCACCATCGCACATAATCAAAAGTAAACTTTCCAAGAAATTCTTAGAACATTCACTGAATTGGTTTCAACTGAACATTCACTGACTGGTGACACCTTTGGGGAATTAAAATAATTCAGTACATCTGAATTTAATTACATAGTATCAAGTAAGTAAAACTATGGGAAATCTGTACAGTAAAACCATAAGGAGTCTAACCATTAGGAATCTGTACAGTAAAACCATTAGGAATCTGTACAGTAAAACCATAAGGAGTCTGTACAGTGAAACCATTAGGAATCTGTACAGTAAAACCATTGTGAGTCTGTACAGTAGGATACACTTTTAAATGAAGAACTAGAACACTACATTTCCATTTTTCTATGGCAAAAATAATTCTAGATTTCATAATAACATTGGAAGATTAGTTTAAAACGTATTTATAGCAAATTATTAGTTTGATTTTTATTGTTTAAAAAAAATAGTTCACTCACATTGATTCCAGGAGGATGACATAACAAAAAAGGCATTTAAAAAATTTAACTATATCTTTAGGAAAAGATGCTTTCATAATGAAAATAAAAGTATTCATTGTTAAAGTAAAGTAATCAATATTTTTATCACTATCACAAAGTCTCTTTTGAATGTAATGTATGCATATTTATCAAATTGAATAAGAAGATAAGATATGATAAACAGTTTTTTTATACTTAAAAATATTTACGTGTATTTGGGATGCCCTTTATGAGCAATGGGTCGGAATGTCATTTATTCGATTCATTTGTGAACCAGTTTCCAGAAAGATTTGTAGAATTAAGAGATTTAAAAATATAAACATAACTTAAAAAAAAATATACAGAATGAAAAAATGAATCACATATGCAGACAAATCAACACAGACAGTTTTTGTTTACAATAGTTTCTCAATTACGGTTTCAGTTACACTGTCTGAGTGCTGCGGACCTAAATAAATTTTCATACCTGAAAAACAAGAAAGTCTTTCCAAACTAAATAGGTTTGCAAGCAAAAAGGAGTTAATTTTTTTTTCTAGTGAGAAAGTTTTTAAAAAATAAATAATTACTCTCTCGTATTTTTAATTATTATATTGAATTCGAAATTGGAGATGAAGCAAATTGTGGTGCTGCCATCTGTTGGCCTCATACTTAAACACATTTAGCTTCGACAATGATCACTGGCGGTTTGTCCGGAATGGGTGGAAGTCTCCAAGAAAATACATTTTATTAATTTTTAGCCCACTTTTCGTTTTTTTTAATTTGAAAGAATAAAAAAATGAAAAAGTAGGTATTTACATGCGGTCGATGTCCGATTGTGAAGCTATTCCCAGATCATTTGCTTTACTAACATGCATAAAATATTTTCGAATGTCAGTAGAGAGAGACCACCTATAAAAATGGATAGAGACCATAAAAGCGAATAATGACTTTATCTGAGGATATATCACAATGATGCAAAATAATAACCCATAAAGGTAGGTAAAAGATGGCGAACTTAAGCTTCAGATTCTTCTGTTCAGTTGAATAAAACACAGAAAAAGTTTAAACACTTTCTTCCAACATGAATTAACCTAATCTATAATAATAAAAATAGAAAATCAAGGCGATTTAGTGCCTATATAGTGCGCAGTTTAAGGCTACCAAGAGTGAATGACAGTTTTCCCGTATCAGTCTGCATTACCAGAGTAATATCTATAGGAACTCTAAGCAGGCCGTATTTATAAATAGGCTAAGTAGGCTGCAGCCTTGAAGGGCTACTTTTTTGGGCAGCAAATTTTACAACCAATTAAAGCGGCATTTGGCATAAAAAATTATTAAAAATATACAAATATTTTTAAGAATAAAACAGCTAATTTACATAAATTCGCAAACCGTAAACGTATATACAGAAGAACTAATATTTTGTAGCAAACATGGGCGCTGCGGGCATTTGCATAATTTCCCCCGGATTTCGAAAATTAGAACAGTTTTAAAAAAATCGTCTATTTTTTTCCTAAATTAAGGGCGGTATAAAGGTACACAGATGAAGCTAACATGTATATCTATTTTAAGTAACACATACCACCCTATTTTGCAGCTAACCAGCTACCTTTCTCCGAAGGGAGAGAATATTGTGACAAATCAACCGCAGCCTACAGGAGGCAAAGCCAATCCGGCGGTGCAGTGGTTAAGACGTCGGCATTTGGAGCTGCTGGGCCCGGGCTCGAATCCCGTTGAGGCATGGATGTTTGTGTTTGTTGAGTATATGCTGAGTTCGTGCTCGTTAAATCTGCTGGGTCCGAAAGTCCTGTGGGCGGTCATTGCGCTGTTTCCCACGGGTACAGGTCCCTGGAGAAAATTTCCCTCCCCTTCAATGACATGTCTAAATTGTGGAGGTGGCGACAGATGGCAGCATCTGACATTTGTGTATGTGTGTGTGTGTCTTGTGTTGTCCAACTTGACGATGGTTTATAAGCGGGTCCTTGCGACCAAGCACACAAGCCTGAAAATATATGTCTACCATCCAACCAACCAACTACAGGAGGCAAAAGTTTAAACACGGCCATGACTCTAAGAAGCCGCCTCGGTGGCTGAATGGTTAGTGTACTAGCCTTCGGAGCTGCTGAGGTCGGGTTCGAATCCCGGTCAGGCATGGATGTTTGTGACAGTCAATAAATGTCTATGTGTTATTCATTTCTTTGTGACTGTAAAAATTTCTTTCTGTGTCTGTCCCACTTGACGAAAGCTTATAAGCGGTTCATTGAACAAGCACACAAGCTGGAATATATATGTATCATACCATACCATACCATACTCTAAGAAGAAGCAAGTAAAAAAGCCCAAGGGCTTTTTATCATACATCAGCATACATCTTTAGAGACCCCATCAACTGAAATGAACTTGATAGGTTCTCTGGATACAATCAAGATAGTTTTGATTCAGAGCGATGAAGTTGATATATAATCAAGTTTTATGGCCATGATAACGTGTGATCTTTTTATTATATCCATTCTGATACGTGTGCACATATCAGAAATGGACATTTTTATGACAACACCACATAAAAATACTGGTAAAAACCACTAAGAAGCGGATCATATAATATCGAAATTAATTTATGACAATGACTTAAAGGTTTTGAGACTTTTGCTTTACATTTACCGAGCACTTTGTCTTTACATTTTATTGCTATTATTGCACTTGCACCAAAAGTGCTGCGTCACTTACATTTAACATTCTCATTCATTAAAATGAAGTTAAGCACGAATGAAAAATATTTGTCGTCTTTTTTGAAGAGAAAATAATTGAATCTTACATTTTGATAAAATATATGCTGCAATTTACTTGGTTATCAGTTTTGAGGAACTGATTGCGCAAAAAAAAATGACTGAGTGAATGGAATGGAATGAATGGCATGGAATGAAATTTATGGAATGGAATGAATACATGAATAAATCAATCAATCCATTATTTTGGTTGAGGTTGGCTTTGCATGTTTTTTTTTGTGTCATAAGCCAACTCTTGAAGAAAAAATTATAAGCAGGTTAAAATTCGAGCCTATATTTATAGTTTCGTCAAAAATAATTTAAATAGCTTGATTTTTGTTTTTAAAAAAATATTCCACTACTGAATTTAAGAGTTTAACTTAAGAACCGTAATTAATTGTGTATTGTGCGTATCAACAATTATTGAACAAAAAAACTGTTTAATTAAGATGTGGAAAAAGCCTTGGTGAAAGCCCCAAATTATTGTCATGCTTAAGCCGTTATTTGAAACCTAAGCAAATAATAAATAATAAAATATTACGTAATAAAACATTTAACTTAATTTTAGTTTTTGTTGTAAGCATTTCTTTCTTCAAGTATTATGTTTAAAAAATATCGTAGATCGAAAAATGGTCCAGTAAGTAGTTAATTTGATGAAGTGATGTTAGTGAAATTGGTTTGACACTATTTAAACAACTATTTTCTTTGTCTATGAGCCCTGTTCAATTAGAAAAAGAAGCTGCGTATACAATGTTGTAACATTTGTTGTACCCAATTAATAACGTTCGTCGATAAACGTGCAATATGACTTCGGATGGAGTAACGATACTAAAGACAATAAAAATTGTACTAGTTTTTAATAATGAAACAATGATTCGGAAAAAAGTAATAGTTACAGTAATAAAAAAAACCCCAATGAAGTTCTAAAATAAAAATTTACCAGGTTTTTGATTCCAAATAAACAGCTTACAATTCAATGCTATGATGAGGTGGACGGTGGTGGATTATACAACCATTTTTTATATATATTTTATAACCTTTTTTTATATTCTTTTTATAATCTTTTTTTTAACATTCTTTCTCCTCAGGCTCCTTTTTATAAATGTTGGCTTATATATTTTTTTAATGTGCTAAGAAATAATACTATGTTTATTACTCACTTTCATGAATCGATTCGTGACATAAGATTTAAAAAAAATAGCTCAGTGCTTGAGAGGTATTATGTATCCGCATCATAAACCCAAGTGTGCGGGTACGAGCTCCGGCTGAGTCGTCAGATTTTCTGGATATAAAAATAGTGGGCATGCATATGTCATATGATTATGTGGCATGAACTTTCGAGAACCAATTGGGCTTGGGTTCTCTCGGGCTCTCGGCAAAATTAAATATCTTCATAGTTTAGCATCCACTGAGAGCTTAGATTCGTTGTAATCTGACCACCAGTAAGCCAGATTCATTGTATTACGAACGTCTAAATTGTTAGTGAGACCAGCTAGAATGTAAGCTATTTCCAGCTAGAATGTAAGCTTCGTAAGGACTCTCTTCCACAATTCCTTCACTGGGTTTTCTAGGAAAAGGGGGGGGGGGGGGGACATCGCTTATCTAATCCTAGCGCGCTTGAGGTTTACAATCAAAACAGTTAGCATTTCCCCATGTAGGGTGGGGAAAAAACCGAAACAGCTATAAATCACCCCGTTTCCAGAAAATCGCACTCGTTTATGGGGGAGGAAATGCTTTCCAAGCTTACATTCTAATTAGACCTACTATAGATGGTGCCACAAAAATATGACTCTCAGTTTTTGGGGAACATATGCCGAGTCTGCAAAGGTTTGACATCCAATAATGTAGCCCCATTGAAATAAAAAAACAAATAAAATTAAATGCTTTAACGTCAAAGTAAAATTGTGGTAAAAACACTCAGTGTAACACGTTACTATGATTTTTGGGTGCAATGTTTCACCAATTTTCGAGGAAGCTTTCTCAACTCCAAGTTGCATAAACCGGTGAAACCTACCACATACTACAAGCGTGTGTGCAATCATAAATGATGTTAAATAAATGAAATTACGAAAAATATGCGGTTTCTATCAAAACAGAATGTAGTAATTGGTAAAGTGAAGTTCTTGTAATTAAACTATTGCAAGTTTGAGCCTGGCCTTAGAATTAACTCTGGCTTGTTATTGAAATTATGAAATATTACTGCAAAATATCTCTACAAAATCTTATTTATATGTGTAGTGTTATTGTACGATAGTAAATTCAGTTAAATTCAGCCTTAAATTTGGAGTCGAATTTGGCACCACCTGCTTTTTTGGCCCCGTTTTTGAAATGGAACCTTTACTCCATTTTTATTATTATGGTAGAAGGCTATTCAGCTTTGGTGTAAGTTAACAATCTGTTATGCAATAACGTAACTACGCAAAACCACCACTTTTACATCACATGAAACGTTTACACTCCTTGCCAACCTAAGTTGGTTAAATAGAAATATGCTATGGAGAAGATCCTTCCGCGGATGTAAAGAGTTCCATAAATTATTTATGAATCCATCCAGAAAACATGTTTAAAACCTTAATTTTGGTAAAGGTCTAACAGATTAGAACATTACTTGAGAAAATTTGGCAATTTTATCAGAATGAAAAGTATTCAGATCATTTTGCATGCAAATATTACCTCACAAGAGTTTCCAGTTAACGGACCAACCGCGCTTTACCCGCCCGCCTCTCTTTTTACTCTTTAGTTATTACCCAAGTTAGGTTGGCAGTGTAGTGTTTCGTATTTGGCATCGCTTTGTTTGACAACAATTTTTTTGATATTACTATTTTTATCTTTGCCCAGCTGACCCCAACGAAATTCTTCACAGATATTCTTTAAATATAAACATATCTTTCAACATATATATATTTAAAGTATGGAACATTTTATCTTTGCTGAGGAGTGCGCATCAGTTTTTGATGGAGGCTGAGGCTTGAAGCAATAAAACCCCCCAATTTTAGTGTGCTATGAATTCACAAACAAGTTTTGTCAATATTTTGTGATTAGTAGTCATTTGTAAAATTTTTTAAATGCAACAAACCTTTAAAATTTATCTCTGAACAAATTCGGTTTTTGCAAGCAAATTGAAATCGTGATTGGCCTTTGTGCTACGACATTTTTTTGTGTACAAATAAACCACTGATACTGACATCAAAGGCCGAGGGGGGACTTCCAGATAATCTTCTATCAAACCAATTCAGTTATTATAGTTTAAAATAAATTACATAGTAAAAGGAACGTAAAGCAAATTAACCATTTAAATGCTTGCCAGGTGTCAGGAAGATATATCACCCTACCAGCTCTTTTTATCGCTTGCGACACCTTTATGCCTACGGCTGACTTTTAGTGGATTTAGGTACTAGAAACTAAACAAATACACTCTACTATCAATAAATTACTTTAATCACTAAATTTGGGTTTTCCTGAATAAAATAATTTGAAACCTCACAAAAATACTTTTTGTTTGGAGTTATAAAAACTATGAAAACAAATGCTACAAATTAACTAATACAATACTTTACTTTGCATTTCATCCATAAGATAATTAGAAAGCTCTAAAATGTAATGCTTTACTAGCAATTAACTAGTCTTCGACGTTAAGAGGTTTATGTTTATGAAAAAGTGAAGAAAACAATATATTCTAACAAAAGCAGGAAACGCATATCATTCAATATTGTCATGAAATTCCAATTAGGTATACCAGAAAGAGTATATGTTCAAATAAGATACAAACATCATTCTTCAAATGTATTCAAGTTTTATGTTAATACAGTATTGAGACTCTCTGTTGTCGTTCTTCAATGGAATGATATAGTGGTGATTGACGTGTTTATAAAGGATCAAAAACAATACCCAAATGTAAAGGATGGATAGGTATTACGCAAATAGTAATGGAAAATCCTTCAAGTAAATTATTGGGTTTAGAAAACTTGTACCTTCATAGCATTTTGTCTTAATGGAAATATAATGGTCTTTATTTATGTTGATATTTGTTTGCTTTCTTTTTGAAGCCATTTAATAGCTAGCTTTTTAGCTAATTAACGAATAATTTTGCTTGCTGTTTTCTAGAATTTATTTAGAATCAGACTAATGAAATGAAGCTCTAAAAAACTTGTGTAAACCAGTAATTAAAATAATATGCATATTTCATTAGGATTATGATAGTTAGTACGATTATAGTATTATTTAGCGCAAAAATAACCATATATAAAAGTAAAAGAACCCTTTAAATCCCTTAGAAGAAAGAACGATAGTTAATACGATTATAGTATTATTTAGCGCAAAAATAACCATATACAAAAGTAAAAACCCTTAGAAAAGATCCCCTTAAAAAAGTTACTTTTTCATACTTATTTCATAAACTATTGCACTGTTAAACTTTGAGAAATTATGAACTTTCATTTAAATTTTGAATCTAACGTTTAAAATATTTTTTTGCGAGAGATTATTAAAAAATATTTTTTTTACAAAGCACGTGCTTAAATTGTTATTAATATTTTAAAAACTTGGTGAATAATTATCTGACGCTCGAGTCAAATAAACATAATTTCCACTGTTTAATAGTTATTTAAGCAACTAGTACCGAAAATAACACTTTATTAAGCGAGTGGCTTTTATTTCATGAGACCGTAGGTCGAGTGAAATAATGACAGGTCGAGTGAAATAATGACAGGTCGAGTGAAATAATGACAAGAGCTTAATAAAGTATTATTTGGCACGTGCTTGCTTACAATTTTTTTATAATAACGTGCAAAAGAGTGAAATTTGTGTTTTTACTTTTGTCTTATTTAATTTCCTTTAATAATTTTGGTAGTACTTGTAGTTTCCATGGAGATATTAGAAAATGCAAAAGTAATGAACCAATAGAAATAAGTGAGTTTCATTACCATTTAGTTTCCATGGAGATATTCATGACGCCATTTTGTTTTTCTTCTAATAAAATACTCTTATTTACTTAAACCGCACTAGTGCCGAAAGTCGGACTTTCGGCACTGTCTGTGACGTAAGCACGTAAAGTGTCATTTTCGCAACTTTTTTATGAATGAATATAATAAAAAAAAAAAGTGAACTTTCTGCACGTTGTTATAAAAAATATTTTACTTCAATCCCTCGTTGCATGAACAACTACACTGCTCAAAACAATTAGGGGAGCGCATATGGCTTAGTTTAAACCCTTTCACTCCGAACGATTCCATTGCAAATAATCAGCTTGCGATTTTTTTTTTCTGACTAAGTTTAATTCGCCACTTATGTATCGTGAGATGGAAGAATCATGTCTTTGAAGAATTTAATAATTTTTGTTTTATTATTAAATGAAAATATGAAAAATATGGCAAAATAAAATTCACTCTAAAACAGTTTTAGAAAAATAAATTGACCCTAAATTTTTCATGCTTGCATTTTTCAGATGTTTAAAAATATATTTCAACTTTTTTTAACAAATAAAGCTTTGAAAAACAATTTTTTAGAATTTATTTAAAAAAATTATGACTCCAATTTTTCCCTTAAATTTTTATTAAAAGACTAGTTTTTTCTCCTGTTTTTTACTATTTCATTGCGGATACATAATGAACCTATTTCACCAATTTTAGATTTTTAGAACGAAAATTAAAAAGTTGGGAGTAAAGTAAAAGTTGGAAGTAAAACGTGCTCCCCTAATTGTTTTGAGCAGTGTAAATATTAACTTACGTTTCCGTGCATCACTTTCAAAGTCAAGGCCTCCATTGAGTATCCCGTCTCTGTTCTTCATATCATCCAACTGATACATGTCATTTTCCTTTAAAACCGCTTTCTCCGAGTGTCATCTTACGAGAGGCAAGAAAAAGGAAAGAGCCACGATCATATTTCTCCTTTATCTAGACGCGAGCGATACCACGCTTCAATAAAAGCAATCGTAAATATTACTAGGGATGGAAACAACCGAATAACCTGTGTTTGGTTTCGGTTAAACTGGTTATTTGACTGGACAGGACGCAACTTTTTATTCCATACGAAATCCGGGATTTTTTTTTTTGAAGCACTTTTTCGAAAAAATTGAACTCTATTAATAAACAGGTTTTTAGATAAAAACCAAAAATAACGATCACAAGAAGAACAGTAATAAAATAGAAAAACCAAGGTTTAGCAATAAAAAAATCGACGGAAAATGAATTTTAAACTGAAAAATATGAGCTTTAAACAAAATAACACGGAAATTATTTGAAATACTTGAACTCTAGCCTGTCACGACGAAACTTGCCTCATATAAGCAATAATAACTAGAGAATAAACTGAACTTTTTTTTCAATGACGAGATCTCTACACTCTGTGCCAACCTAACTTTGGAAAAAACAAATGGTGAAAAGGCAGAGGAAAGAGCGCGATTGTTCCGTTGGTTGGAAACTCTTGTAAGGTAACATTTACATACAAAATGATCTTAATACAATTTAACCAAAATACACTTTTGATTCCGATAAAATTGCCAAATTTTCTCAAATAATATTCAAATATGTTAGGCTAACGAAATTAATGTTTTGAACATGTTTTCTGGATGGATTCACAAATAACCTTGTGGAACTCTTTACATCCGCGAAAGGATCTTCACCATAGCTTATTTCGATAGACCCAACTTATGTTGGTAAGGAGTGTAGAGAGATAACCTAAAACTGATATTGGTTATAACCGGAAAAGAAAGAACCGGTTAAACCGATGTCTTTTCTTACAAGAACCGTACATCCCTTACTTTTACTACTGCCACCTACCGGAATCAAAAGGCGAATCGAACTTGAAGGTGATTTGCATATCGGAGGAGAAATAGGTTTTTAAGGAAAAGTGGTCTTGCGGTCAGCTTTTTTTTCTTCATTCCTTTGACGATATTGATAAGTTCTTAGCCTTGGGGTTAAATGACCTCAATGTCCTTGCTTTCATTATATAGATTTGCAGCTTTTTGCTTTATGTTTTAAATATTTACGACGGGGTTTGAAATAATTGCTAAACGTCACATAGCACCGTACGTGAAAATATGAATTGCAAAAAAAAAAAAAAAAAAAAAGATTTTAAGTTAAGCCTTTGTAAATGTTTTATTATGTTTTAATTTTAATATGTTTTAATGAGGTCATAAATTTCAATGTATTTTTATATGTTCTAAAGTTTAATATGTGTTAATACGCTGTACATTTTAATGTGTTTTAATCTGACCATAAATTTTAATGTTTTAAAATTTTATAAATTTTAATGTGTTTTAATATGTTATAAATTTGAATATGTTTTAATATGTTATAAATTTGAATATGTTTTAATATGTTAAAGTCGGTTTATGCGTTAAAATGACTCGATTGCTCGATTGTAGTATCTAACTATAATTCAATGTTTGTGGGTATTACTTAAAATATGTCACAAGTTGAGATGTTTTTAAGTTCTGTATTTTAGTGATTTTAATTTTACCCAAATTGTCAATTTTGGAAGTTAAGTTCCTCGTGCAAAGAGTATAAAAGCATCGTTAATAAAGCGCACTCTGATAGTATTTACTTACAATTTTAAAGTTAAACCGAAGTTATTTGCGTTCTCTTCTGCTTTATTATAGTTATAACCGTCAAACCAGCCCCGATTGAGTTCAATCTGGTTTGTGCATTATTGCAGCACATTTGTGCAACACGTGAGAAATGCGTGTTGGTGCATCAGTCTATTAACAAATAAAGCGCTATTTACACAGTTTATTTGAAAACTTAATATCGTTGGAGTGGAATGTTTTTTTTAAGTAACGTAAGATAGATGATAGTAATTCTCCGAAGGGATGGTCAGTGTCCCATATATCTAATGCGTACACTCTTAAAACAAAAGAGTGAAATACACTCTTAAAACAAAAAAGTGAATTCCACTCCCGTTGGAGAAGTGCATTTTCGACACCCTAAAGGCATGCATATTTTCTCAGACTGAGTTAAAATCACTCGTTTGGAGTGATCCTGTCGGAGGTTTAACACACAAAGGATCCACTCCTGAAGGAGAAGTGCATTTTCCAGTCTGGAGGAGTGAAATCCACTCAGACTGAGGTAAATTGGGAGTGTTTGTTTTAAGAGTGTATGGCATATCCTTCTATCGGAGAAGCGCATTTTCGACACTGGAAAGGAGTGAAATTAACTCCTAAATCGCTCGTAATCGTCCTAAAATCGCTCGTTTGTTGGAGGTTCAACAAAACAAAATAGTGAAATCCACTCCTATATTGGAAGTGCATTTTCGACACCGAAAGGAATGAAAATTAACTCAGACTGATTTAAAATCGTTCGTTTGTTTTAAGAGTATAGGTTTTGAAATTCCTATTTCTGTGAAAGAATTGCTTTGGCATGTTAGACCTTCTTCACCAAGTATGAGAATGATCATAACATTAAAAAATGGATGGGAAGATATATCATCTGGTTATTTAATTTTTAATTTTTTTGTTTCAAAATGCTCCGAAACTATATGAATACGGTGAGACTTTATATGTAATATATAAAACTTTGTCAATTAATTGATAATTTACGGGATACTATTTTCCTTTCAAATTGGTTTCCAGAATTTAACCCTCTAATACATAAATTTTTATTTTCTTCCCAAAAAATATATATGTATCTTTAATACTCACACATTATGGGAAAAATACTAAAAAAAATTTAACTGCATTAGAATTTAAATAACTTCAATTTTTAAAAAAATTTCCATACGACAAAAACCAACTGCAAAATTCCAATTTTGATAATAATGACTAGAAAACTACTTATGATTAATTTTTCAAAACAATTTATTAGTATTTAGTACAAATATTATTATTCTTTGAATACTGCCAAAAACGTAATTTCACAAAAGTTAATAACCTCACTTTTTAATTTTGAATACACTTTTACTACTGTCATCTATGAGGATTATTAGTAACTAAAACTTTAAAATGAAATGTAATATATGAAAAAAAAACACAGAGAAAAAAACACAGATTCGTCTTGGAGGAGCTCTAATTTAATAGATTAAAGTGGATTATGTTACTTGCTACCAAACGGTAACAGTATGCATTAGAGGGTTAAGAATTTAAAAATAATGCATTGTACTATATGATTAACTGGCTAATCCTATGCAAACATGTATTTCTGTTGCTGACTGTGGTTCTAAAATACTACGCCCGTCGCCATTAGTCCTCGTGTAGCTCTAGTGCGACGATAATTCAAACATAACCTAACCTATTTCTGCTGCATAAGTCACCTGTGTAAAAAGTGCCTATCACTAACGCTTGTAACATTAAATGAAAAAATAAAGTAGCGGAATAGTTGATCTGCACTTATTGTAACTAAAAATCCCCTCCTATAGGAGAAGTGCATTTTCGACACTGGAAAGGAGTGAAAATCAACTCAGACCGAGTTGAAATCATTCGTTTGGAGTGATTACGTCGGAATTTTAACAAAACAAAGGAGTGAAATCCACTTCTTTTGGAGAAGTGCATTTTTGACACTGGAAGGAGCGAAAATTAACTCAGACTGAGTTAAAATCGCTCGTTTGTTTTAAGAGTGTACAGTTACATATAATTAGCCTACTACAAGCTGTGAAATTTTTTTTGCAAGAGTAAAAGGTAAATATTAGAAATGGTACAGTTGCACGAAATACAGGGCTATTTTATTATTACAACAGTGCAGAAATGCTTCTAAACTTCAAAATCTTTAAAAAAAAAGAAGATTCCAATCCATCTTCTCGAATAATTACGTACAATATTGCGCAGAGTTTCTTCATTATTTCTATTAAGCTGAATAACTCTTTTAACAAGCAGAATAATTTTTCCCCAGACACTTTTGTGAAAAGTCATTCTCATTTTATGGAGCTAGTTTCCTACAAGGCCACTTTTTTTATGTAACTGATAATAAATATACTTGTCATTTCTTTCTAGAGAAAATGTAATATTGTCATATACCTAATGATTATTCGAAAATTCACAAAAATGGACTGGTAATGAATATACCATTATTTCGTAAGTTTGATGGAAAATTGATATGGAAGGATTGTTTTTTTTTGGAATAATTGTTAATGAAGTTTTGTCTGGATAATTTGTTTGTTTTTTTATACGATCGGATATAAGACGTCTGTGAGAAAGGTTGCTTTGAAGGTCAAGTCATACAATGAATAAAATGACACTACGTATTCAGGGCCGTATATAAAGATTTGCCGCCCCTGTCACAATATTCTCCCCCTTCGGGGAAGATAGCTGGTTAGTTAGGAATATGTCCCGGTTAGGTGGTCAGCTTAACGCTGGACCTCCAGTGTTTAGTTCCCAAGCATACTTGGTACTCATTTTATCGACCCACTCAAGAAGAAATGCTGAGTTAACCTCGAGCAATCGTACACTCTTAAAACAAAAGAGTGAAATCCACTCCAGTTGGAGAAGTGCATTTTCGACACCCTAAAGGCATGCATATTTTCCCAGACTGAGTTAAAATCACTCGTTTGGAGTGACCCTTTCGAAGGTTTAACACACAAAGGATCCACTCGAAAAGGAGAAGTGCATTTTCCAGTCTGGAGGAGTGAAATCCACTCAGACTGAGGTAAATTGGGAGTGTTTGTTTTAAGAGTGTAGCAATGCGAACCAAGCCACTGGCCTAATCACTTACATGAAAAATTGGGGCGAATTACATCTTAGCATTGTTTTTCGCTTTTGTGTGATAAGCTTCATTACAACATTGTTTACAGCATTAAAATGTTCTAAGCGGAGGAAACGCGCGTAAACAAACGGAATTTTGCCTCTCTGATTGGTCGCTTCTACGCTATACGTCCGCCCTGATATTCGTTCGCCCTGTTACGTCAAAATCGAAGGAAAAAATTATTAATATTGCACCCTAACTGAAGCAAAAACGAATAAAAATAATAAAAATATGCCTTGAAATAACGAATAAAGTGATTTATTGAATGTGTGAAAAACCTTTTTTTATTCGATTCTCGCACTCGGAAATTGGAACTATTTACCCTTTTTCCCGTAGAACATTTGTATACTGCATACTTAAAATGTGGGTGAGGTATAGATTACTTCAACCACGTTATTATTTCAGAGCAGAGCCCTTCTTTGGACCATCCAATACATATCGCAAACAGTCCAATCGTCTTAACGCCTGCACTCTGAAAAATGAATGCTCAAAAACGACGAAATTTTCCTTATTTTTGACGATTCCGTTTACTGGTTTTCGTTTCCTCAAAGTGAGGAAATTGGAATCGTCATTTTTATAAGGATTTGAATGTCGTCTAATCTAAAGAAATATTTCGTCATTTTTGAGCATGTGAGTACAATAATGAGATTCAGTTTCCTCAAAATCATGATACAGAATCGTCAAATCATGATCGTAAAAGTGAGGATTCGCGTTTACTCAAAAGTCACGTGCTAGTTTGACGAAACAATCCTCAAAATTAACGAAATGCGGCTTGAGGATTCATGAATCGTCAAAAAATGAAAGTGTTATTTTTGAGAGTGAACGCTGTCAAGGAAAACTACCGTAAACAGTAACTGTTTACGTTTCTCTTGCCTTGTTATTTTTTGATAAGTGATGCTGCAGTTTTATCAGATTATTCTTTTTATTATTTTTTTTATATGAAGCAGTGCATAAGTTCCGAAGTTTTCTACATATTTGTCTTATCTTGTCATAAAATTTGCATCGTAAAAAAATGTCTATCTTTGTAGTAGCAGTATTTTTTTTTAATTCTTAAGAATCAATAACAAAGTTTCGTTTAAATTTTATATCAGTTTCATACTACAGTTTTGGGATTTATGATAGCATATTATTTTTTAAATATTTATCTGTACTATACAAGTAGGAATGTACCAAGCAAACTACACTCTTAAAACGAACGAGCGATTTTAACTCAGTCTGAGTTAATTTTCACTCCTCCAGTCTAGAAAATGCACTTCTCCTACTGGAGACTTCTCCTACTCCTTTGTGTGTTAAATCTCCGACAGGATCACTCCAAACGAGTGATTTTAACTCAGTCTGAGTTAATATTCACTCTTTTCCAGTGTCGAAAATGCACTTCTCCTACTGGAGTGGATTTCACTCTTTTGTTTTAAGAGTGTACTACACATGAAAAGTATAGATTTTGTAACTTTGAGTCAATCGATATAATACTTAGAGGTTTTAATATCCAAGTACGTGTATTTGGTTAGATAATAATCAAATCAGAATTTTTCATCCGAAATACGTTTTTTTAAAGCGATTATTATGCCATAGCTTGATAATAAACAGAAAACTTCATCTACTGAGAGTTTTTGTAAGGAATCTGTGAAGTAGTAGATCAGTTTTAACTTTTATTATGTAGGACATGTGAAGAGTACACGGGAAGAACCACTTGATTTTTTAGGAGTCTTACCTTACGTGTCTGCTTGGCGGACATTGGCGACATGAAACCGGTTTTTCTTTCGGTTCTTCATTTTCGGTACAAACGTATTACTCGTGCTTACTAATCTCTAACGTGAATCAGGGTTGCCGCGAAAGAAAAACAAAGCGAGTAGCCGGTTTCTTTATACCAGTGTAGGTGATTTCTCGCTACCTTTGCCAAAAAGGCTTGTTGAGGAAAGCCTTCTACGAAATCAAGTGGTTTTTTCCCTTGTACTCTTCATGTATTGCACACTGGATCCTGCTAAAATACTGACAACAATTTTTAATGATGATAATTTTTAAGGGAGTTTATCAATTTCAAAGAAAAGAAATTCCTAATACTTGAGGTATCATCTTTGCTCGCCGATACTTTAAATATATTGTGTAATGATATCATTAACTATGGATGTAAACGTCACAAGATTCTGTAATAAGATTACTAAAATTAAATTGAAGAGCTTAGTGAAAGAACATGCAAAGTGACATTTCTGAAAAACTTATGATTTTTGTGTCCCAATGAACATATTATTTCATTCTTTAATAGTTATTTAAGCAACTAGTGCCGAAAACAACACTATTAAGTGAGTGGCCTTTGTTTCACGAGACCGTAGGTCGAGTGAAGTAACGACAAGAGCTTAATAAAGTATTATTGGCAAGTGCTTGCTTGCAATATTTTTTATAATACCGTGCAAAAGCGTGAAATTTGTGTTCTTTTGTCCTATTTAATTTTTCCAATAATTTTTGAAGTTTCCATGGATATATTAGAAAATGCAAAAGTAATGAACCAAAATAAGTGAGTTTCATGACCATTTAGTTTCCATAGAGATATTCATGACATTTTGTTTTTCTACCATTCATTACTCGTATTTCCTGTACCGCACTAGAGCCGAAAGTTCCATTTTTGGCACTGTCTGTGACGTAAGCACGTAAAGTGTCATTTTCGCAACGATTTATGAATGAATATGATACAAAATGTTAATTTTTTTGCACATTGTTATAAAAAGATAATAAGCTGTCCCTTTTTCATTAACCTAACGTAAAGTATAGTTTTATATCGTTTGTCAGTACAGTTTTTAAGGGTTTGGTTTGGTTTGAATTATCGTCGCACTAGAGCTACACGAGGGCTATTGGCGACGGGCGTCGTGTTTTAGAACCACAGTCAGGTGACGAGCCACACCTGAATAGGCACCCAACGCAGCCGTTAAGGGCGACATCATACGCAACGTTAGGACTTTGAAATATTTAACGTGCACTCCCTTACACGGGGTATTATTCGTCGGACAATTTTGGCTGCACGGGCCGTTTATAGGTCGGAAGCTATTTTGGCGATGCCCGGACCCGAACCCGGGACCTTCCGCATGCTAAGCGAGTGCCTAACCGACTGGGCTCCCCAGCCCCTGGAGTTTTGCTTAGAACAAAGCTTGACTTGAGTATGTAACTACAAAAATAAATAACATATCGTCACAGAAATTCGCACAAGTATGTGTACTTTTATATTGTAGTTAAAGCAGTTGTAGGGTAGACTAACCAGTGAATGAACGTTTAAGACGTCATGTTCGCCAGTAGTCAGGTCGCCAAGGGGGGGGGGGGGGGTGGGGGGAACCCTGCACTGAGAGGTTAAGTTTTTTTTATTGATGATTCTTATAGATTCGAGGGTGTAGATTACGAATCTGGAAGGTACTTTTTTGGTACCCTTGAGCATTTTTAGTTATTCAAGATGGCGTCTCCGCCATCTTGAATTTTGTAATCTTAATATTTGACGATCTATTCGACAAAGGTGAATAGTTTTTGTCCTTATAGATGCATTTAGTAATAAAGATTCACAATTATCAAGAAAATTTCAAAAATAAAAAATTCCAAATGGCGGAATCCGCCATATTGGATTTTTTCACTTTTAGTATTTTTGTTTTATATTTAACCCAACAAAATATTTATATTTTAACTCTATTTTTCATACCTAGTTACTATAGAACATTACTTTGAAGAAAATATAAAAAATCAAGATGGCGGCATCCGCCATATTGGATTTTTTCACCGTTTATATAAAGCGATCCATAGGTCGTTAATTAAAAATTCTTTTTATTTTAGTTATATCTTAATTTTAGTTCCTATTTAATTTTTAATGTGTAGATTATGAATCTAGAATATATATTTTTTTCGCTAAATTTGAGTATTTTTTTATATTTAAAATGGCGTTTTCCGCCATTTTGGATTTTTCTTCCTAATTCAGTTTTTGGGGTTCTTTTAGGCCAAAATTAATAATTTTTTTCTTTTATAGGTGCATTTTGTCGTTAATAATTACTTAAAAACTCAAAAAATCCAAAATCAAGATGGCGGCTTCAGCCATCTTGGATTTTTCACCTTCTTATATTTCGTGATCCACTGGGGCGAAGTTAAAATTTCCTTCAGTTTTACTTGTATATTTTATTATAAATGCATTAAAATCATCATAAAGTTTTAGTTAAACACTTAAAAATCAAATTCAAGATGGCGGCTTCCACCATCTTGGATTTTTCATCTTCTAATATTTCGTGATCCACTGGCTCGAAATTAAAAATTCTCTCTTCTTTAGTTCTATTTTTAGTAACAAATGGTTTAAACTACATAAATGGGGAACAGAAATGCAAAATATCTGAATTTATGGCCATTCAAGATGGAATCTTCCTCAGTTTTGCTTTTTTTTAACATTAGTATTAGGCGATCTATTAGCTAGAAATTAAAAATTCTTTCTGTGTTAGGTGTATTTTTACTATAGAATTATCGCCATGCTTCTAATTGAGTACAAATATGTAAACGACCAAGTTGCTTAGAGTTGCCAAGTCCCTTAAAGTTGCTGGCTTTAAAGTTATTCTGAAAATCCTTTTTGGACAATGGCCTATGCTTTTATGTAGTTTCAATCCACTATTAATTCATTCCAAACTCCGGCATGTGTCTCATAACGTGATCCGAGTTTTAAAAAGTTCTTTAACACATTTACGGTTTTTTTTCTTCATTTCTCTTAAATTTAAATAATGCATATCGTTCATAGTTTTGATAACCAGATACAAATAAATAGGGTAGAATTGGCGAGCTACTTCAATATGAAGGGACCAATATCTTGCCCTTCCAGCTCCCACATCTTGAAGAAAACTGGTTTCAATAAACAGTTCTCCGATACTCTACTAGTGTTGCAATTCGCACCCTTTATTTTTAAAACTGACCGAAGATCTCCGCTGCAGTTTGGCTGAGATTCCTCATATAAATCCCGCATGACTTATTTTGCAAGCATTCTTGAAGTCCTGAAGTTTTGGAAACTTCTTCCCTTTCTGCATCTGTTGGACTCCTACAAACACACTAGGCATAACTTTGGATAGACCACTACCCAATATTAACCCCACACACACACAACCTATAAAACTTTTCAACATGATGATTTGCAAAGCCATCCTACAAAACTGATGATCACAAGTAAATGGCAAACTCTTGACCAGCTCATTTAGTGAGTCCCTGGACTCCTGCTAAAGATGTCATGGTTGTATCTGTATTCTGGATATGAATCAGGTATCGTATCTGACAGTGGTTGATACTTTACAGCAGTTCCTGGTTGAATCTGAAATTCCTATTTTCGGCCAATTTAAGTATTTATTCAACTCTGGATAACGTTCTGAGAATGTCTTTGAAGAATTTGAAATCTTTATCTCTATAGCATTGTAAAGAGAAACTTTTCCATCACATAGTAGTCTAAGCGGTAACTCTGTTATATTAAAAAACATTCAAGAGTCAGGCGGTTTATTTTCGAGATTACATGAACGATTTTTAGGTTGTAAGGTAGGGATTTTGACATTTCTTATTTTTTTTTTGTATTCTTGAAATTGTATCCCTCTAGTTTTCTAATAAATAGATTACCACTTCTTCTGGTTGAATACATTATTTCTTGCAGAGTCTTCTGAGTGTTTACTAACTCTTGAACCCATATTTTTATAATTGTACCACTCCACGAGATCTCAGCAAGTCCAAAGCCATTACTTCGATTTATGAACTACTCCTGCCATTACTTAACAGTATCCTTGTTTGAAACGAGGAAGCATTTTATACGAGTAGAGCTCTTTAAAAAATTTAGCGGTAGTAATTTTGCCTGATGAATAAAAAATATTTAAAATACTTATTTTAATATGGTGGAAAACATCTTTAATATTTTCCTTCAACAATCATGGTTTTAAAGTATTTTAAACACAATATCCAAAAAAAAATTATAGAATTTTTAGTCTAACTCCAACGGATTACGTAATATTAGAAGGTAAAAAATCCAAGATGGCGAAAGCCGCCATCTTGAATTTGGTTTTTTAAGTATTTAAATAAAACTTTATGATGGTTTTAATGCATTTTATAATAAAATATGCAAGTAAAACTGAAAGAATTTTTAACTTCAAGCCAGTGGATCACGAAATATTAGAAGGTGAAAAATCCAAGATGGCGGAAGCCGACATCTTGAATTTGGTTTTTTAAGTGTTAAAATAAATCTGAATAATAATTTTAATGCATTTTATAATAAAATATACAAGTAAAACTGAAAGAATTTTTAACTTCGAGCCAGTGGATAAAGAAATATTAGAAGGTGAAAAATCCAAGATGGCGGAAGCCGCCCTCTTGACTTTGGATTTTTTGAGTTTTTAAGCAATTATTTACGACAAAATGCACCTATAAAAGAAAAAATTATTAATTTTGGGCTAAAAGAACCCGAAAAATTGAATTAGGAAAAAAATCCAATATGGCGGAAGACGCCATTTTAAATATAAAAAAATACTCAAATCTAGCGAAAAAATATCTTCTAGATTCATAATCTAAACATTAAAACTGAAATAGAAACTAAAATTAAGATATAACTAAAATAAAAAGAATTTTTAATTTACGACCTAGGGATCGCTTTATATAAACGGTGAAAAAATCCAATATGGCGGATGCCGCCATCTTGATTCTTTATATTTTCTTCAAAGTAATGTTCTATAGTAACTAGGTATAAAATATAGAGTTAAAATATAAATATTTTTTTGGGTTAAATATAAAACAAAAGTATTAAAAGTGAAAAAATCCAATATGGCGGATTCCGCCATTTTGAATTTTTTATTTTTGAAATTTTCTTGATAATTATGAATCTTTATTATAAAATGCATCTATAAAGATAAAAACTATTCACTTTTGTCGATTAGATCGTCAAATACGAGATTAAGATACTCGTATTAATATTACAAATACTCGTATTAAGATTACAAAATTCAAGATGGCGGAGACGCCATCTTGAATAACTAAAAATGCTCAAGGGTACCAAAAAAGTACCTTCCAGATTCGTAATCTACACCCTCGAATCTAACTCAAACTTTCAATTCTAACCTCAAAACTTTCAGATTTGGCAAGAAGGTCATACAAAAATATTCCTTTTTACGGTGATAGTACTCTAAAAACACTCTTAATCCATCTTTAACAGACACATCACTCTTTAAACTAATTAACTTTGTTTATATTTTAACGATAACCTCAATCATTATACACATTCATTACTAAAACCCTTGAAATAAAAAGTTCTCAGCCCTAAATCTATTCTCCGTGATGAATTTTTCCACCTCTGCCAAATTAAACGCATTTTTGGTCAAAGATTTCTTCCAAGAAATTAAACTGACCACAAACCGTTTTAGAGAACCTAATTTACTTAAGTTGGTATCAATCAGCTCATGAAACGCCACATAGAAAATTTGGTTCAGTAAAATTAATGTTTATTAGGTGTTTCAATGACAACAGATATCGTAATTTTGAACGGAAAATATACCATACTAAGGTAGGCGAATACCCAAAATTCTAAAATTTTTACTAATACTTTAATCTTTTCCAAATTTGGCATAGTGATTTCAAATATAATGAACAATGCTTTTTAGGCGATTTCTTTTATTTAAATATAATTGATTTATTTTAAACAGTGTTTTTCACCTAAAAAAAGTGGGTTTTACGCCAACTAGTTCTAGTATAAAAAGTTTTACATTAATTTACCTGAAAATTATTACAGATGCTATTTCAATATATATCTGTGCCATGAACCTCTAACGTCTTGCGTAAATATATAAGTTTTTTTTTTGAAAAAAATATCCAAGTGTAAAATAATCGAAAAAAATCCTTTTTTTTTGTGTGGCTAATTTATGACATTTTTCTTAATAACTTCTTTTCTTGTAATTTGTATGTAACTTTAGAGGGTCATTGCATGCATCAGTACAAAACGAAGAATTTAACACATATTTAATGTTTATAGTGTCGAATCGTTGGATTACGTTCCGACAACTTTGCCTAATTGGATTTTTTCGGTGAGAACCTTTTATCTTAGAGTTAAGTGAAGGACCATTTTCCCAGCCTCAGTGATAGTTTTTTCTAAGAAGCAGTGTCGTAAAACCCCATTGTTAAGAAAATTCTGCAGACTGCTGTCGCCAAGGATCGTTGCAAATCATTTAGATGGACCACACAGGATGACACGTTTATGACCTAACACTGAGGGGGGTGTCATAAAAGATTCCAGGAAATTTTGTACGAGGGAGGGATTCTCCCAGGTTACGTTATTGGTCAAGGGGTGTGACAAAGAAAGACTGATTAACCTATCTTTGGCCAGGGGAGGATTTTGTGGTTTGGTGAACCAATGAGAGAAAAAGGGGAAGTGAGAAACGGACGAGGATATCAAGAGGATTTTTTGAAGTAGAGGATGGAGAGAGGAGAAAAATACTCTGAGAGAGAACACATCAAGAAAAGATAAGCTGACTGCTATCATCGATTATTTCGGGATCGGTTGTCTTCCCGATGCCCGCACGGACATAGTGAATTTCGTCGCGCCTCGACGTGACCCCTCGCTGGAGTCGTCTTGCCAAGCAGACGTGATGTGGAAGAGCTAGCAGACTTTGAGACACGCCAGCCCCATCAGAGGTTCGAGAGCCCTGGATTTCCGAAGTCCCCGTCTGGAGAAACAGCGACGCCAACGTCCACATCACCCCAAGCCCCGCAGAGATCCCGACACCGTCCTGATTCCCCAACGTCCAGCATGTGCTGACATCAGGCCGCCCACAACGCAAGCCCTGCGATCTCTGGTGAGAGATCCCACAACCGCCAGCCCCTGCGATCTCTGATGGGAGATCCCACAGCCACCATCCCCTGCGATCTCTGAGGAGAGATTCCACAACCGCCAGCCCCTGCGATCTCTGATGGGAGATCCCACAGCCGCAAGCCCCAGCGATCTATGACCGAGATCCCGCAGCCCCCCAGCATAGCCCACATCAGCAGCCTAGAACTCCGATGTCATTCACGAGGTCCCGCAGGCCCCAGCATCTATAGCCGAGATCCTGCAGCCCCCCAGCATAGCCCGCATCAGCAGCCTAGAACTCCGATGTCATTCACGAGGTCCCGCAGGCCCCAGCATCTATAGCAGAGATCCTGCAGCCCCCAGCCTCCATCCCACTGTGCCCAGGACTATGTAGAGACAATTTGTGAACTTTTTTTTTTCAAGGCCAGTCCTTCCGATGAAACGGGAAAGTAGTAAGTTTTAAAAAATCTTTTGTTATATTCACTTTCATGCAAGATCCCAAAAGGCAATAACTTTGATTTTTTTTAATTTCGGAAGCATTTGAAGTCCTCCTCCTGTCAGAATTTATTGGGCATAACACAAAGTTGTATTTACATAACACAAGTATTTTGACATATTTTATTATATATGATATGTTTTAAATACTATAATAATTTTCTTCTTAATTGACTTCTAGACCTTCTTAAAATTATCTTAGTATTTTAATTATTTTTATATCATTGCCCCTATTGCCCCTGTGTATTGCCATAAATATCGTCCTTAGCAATAACATTGTATTTTATTGTCCAAAATATTTTTTTTTAAAAATTAATTGTCATATTGTTTTTTCTGTGGTTTTTTAATTTCACTACATTGGGCTAACTATTTGTAATTTTACATTATTTTTAAAATGTTACAGAGAGAATTAAATCTTCTAAAATTAAGTTCATAAAGCACATTTATGACAATAGGATGAAAATTCAATGTGGTAAAACATAGTTTTTATGTATGTAAAACATAGCTTTTAAATTGAAAAAACTTTTCCAACCAATGATAACGATAAGTTTTTTAACAATACCTTACAACAAAAGTTCTATCTATCAAAGCGCAAAACTATCACTCAAATTTTTAACTTCAAACCATTCGGACATATATGAAAACTTTCTTAAAATTTATGCTTTTAATATATGTCAACAAAAATTATCTGTTTAAAGATCTGTTCTAACTCTTACGACCTACTATCTCTTAAAATTCAACTTAAATTCTAACTTAAAAATTCTTGAAATTTCTAATAACTGTCTGGAATGGAACAAGACGATTTTAGAACTTTTATATAAGTATTACCTTATTTATTAAAAAATATTTGATTCATATATTTCTTTGAATATTTGAAGTACAATTAATATTTTCTTTCGTCGCCAAATTAATTTTCTAATCCTAATACTTACAGAGAATTATAAGGTACCTAGACAAGAAATTTTCAATATATAATAAATCTACCATTGACTCAAATTTTAAAATGTTTAATCCTATCAAAAACATATGATTGCTTGCCACAATGAGACATTTCATTAAAATGAGAAGACTATTAAAAATGGACTCAGACTCTTTTTATCTGCACCTAGTTGCTTTTGCAGGTGCTAGAATTGGTAACTGACCGTTTTCGGTGAAGAGAAATTCAAGAAATTTCTAATTAAATATTTATGGCGTATTTAAGTAGGTGTTTTATACTGACTAGAAAAGTCATAAACTTTTTCTTAGAAAACCGTGATTATAATAAAATGGCAGGGGTCAGTGTAAATAACAATGCAACAAAGTACTTCAGTTTTCTTTAATAAATAGGTAGGGGCTTCCATCATTCATGTTATGCTATTATAATAATTTCTTGACCACTCTCCCCCCCCCTTATGAGACGTTGTTATATTTAGCCCCCCTCCCCCCTACTCTCCAATGTAAAGCTTCAAAAATTTTTAATATGATTTGGAATGCCACATTAATTATTTTCACATGAGATTGTGCCTCAGTTGAGTCGAGAAAAATATTGTACTGGTACTTTACTATATTTTCTCGGTAATTAAAAAAATATATTGACGAGTACTAAAATACCTTGGGCTTAGTACACAAGTACAGACAAGTCTTTCATTTAAACTTAAATGTTTTAACTGTTAAAATAAAAAAGCATTAGCTGGAGATAAAATAACTGGATTAAAACGTCTTAAAATTATTAAAAATTTCTGATAATTTAACAGTGACAAGAAGCTTATAGAAGTTTTTGCCTCTCATCAAATGTTAGATTATATATTTTTTTTTAAAATTGCAAGACATATTTTTAAATGTACGGGTTTTTAATCATCATGATGAATATATCGTGATTGCATTGCTAGTCATTTATTTTTATTTTGGTTTCATTTTTTCCTGTTCAAACAATACCAGTTTTCACCAAAAATGGTTCGTAGTGTGAGCAAGATATTAAGGATAGTGTGTCAACTTTGTTTGGAAACTCTATCTATAATATTAAAAGAAAGAGTCTGTCTGTCTGTGGATCGCAAAAGACCTACTTAGACTGCTCTAAAATATTAGAAATTTTTAATATACAGGGTGGGTATAAAATAACGCTTCCTATTCGGAGTGGTCTGTAGCTTTAATGAATCATCCAAATGCAAAAAACTTTGAGACACTTACTAATCAAGAAGGGGGAAAAGGAATGGGATCATAAAAAACAAACTCGTCTCTTGACCAGGGTTCTAAATTACGAGGCGTAATTGGATGTGTTTTCCGTAATAAGCCATAATTGGCTATGCCTCGTAATTTAGAACCTTGGTCAAGAGACTAGTTTCTGTGTAATAATTCCATTCTTTTTCGTAATAAAGAAATTCGTCTCTTGACCAGGGTTCTAAATTACGAGGCGTAATTAGCTGTATTGGCAGTAATTGGCCATAATTGACGACGCCTCGTAATTTAGATTACGGTCAAAAGACGAGTTTGTTTTTTATGATTATTCTTTAGGATTCTGTCTTTTTTATGATTCCATTCTTTTCCCCCCTTCTTGAATAGAAAGTGTCTCAATTTTTGATGCATTTGGATTATTCATTCAAGCTACAGACCACTCCGAATAGGGAGCGTTATTTTATAACCACCCTGTAGATTCCTTTCGATACCTACGTGTGCACCTGAGGCTTAGTTTTTTCATATTTGATTGTGAATTTTAATTAATATAATTAGTTTCAAAAATACGTCTTCCACGTGGGTTTGCGGGACCATAACAGGGCTTGAAAATACATAGACCGGGCCGAAAAGGGGGCTTGACGCCATCCTCTATTAGTTTGATTGATTGAGTTTCGTTGAGATATGCGCTCGCTCTAAGGCTGCTTCATTCTCTATTAGTGTTTGCTTTTTTATAAGTCCGCATGCGCCAACACGATTTGAATTTAGTTTAGATATTGAGTGTACAGGGTGGTTATAAAATAACGCTCGCTATTCGCAGTGGTCTGTAGCTTGAATGAATAATCCAAATGCATCAAAAATTGAGACACTTACTAATCAAGAAGGGAGGAAAAGAATGGAGTCACAAAAAAGATAGAATCCTAAAAAATAATCATAAAAAAGAATAATCATAAAAACAAACTCGTCTCTTGACCGGATTTTAAATTACGAGGTGTCGTCAATTATGGCCAATTTCGGCCAACACAGCTAATTACGCCTCGTAATTTAGAACCCTGGTCAAGAGACGAGTTACTTTTTTTCAAAAAGAATGGAATCATAAAAATGAAACTAGTCTCTTGACCAAGGTTCTAAATTACGAGGCATAGCCAATTATGGCTTATTACGGAAAACACATCCAATTACTCCTGGTAATTTAGAACCCTGGTAAAGTAACGAGTTTGTTTTTTATGATTCCATTCTTTGTCCCCCTTCTTGATTAGTAAGTGTCTCAATTTTTGATGCATTTAAATTATTCATTAAAGCTACAGACCACTCCGAATAGGGAGCGTTATTTTATAACCACCCTGTATTTTCACAAGTAAGCATGGATCCAAAAGGAAGAAATGCGAAGTTAACGGGTTCCCAGTAAGGCGGGACCATACTGCTAGTATTCTGTATTACTTATCATAGCGAACAAACTTACTCCTCTTTTTTAAGTTAAAAGTACTTTTAAAAAAAGGAATACATTAGTTTCTTTGAATAAATCTGTTAACCCCTTGTTGGGTGTCGTAGGGGTGTTGGTTTTTCTTACATGAATAGATTTTTTTTTAGAAATTTAATTTTCGTTTCAATTTCAAATTAAAAACAAATGAAAAACTCAATATTAATTTAGATAATACATATGCATAATAAGATCGCAATGACTTTAATATCTTCGATCCAGAAGTACACATACAGGATATTTGCAGAATTCACTTCACCACTTTGTTTTGCAGTTTTCTTAATACAAAATTTTCTAATAGAAACTAGATTGTTCAAGTTTACGAAAAATACCGATACCACGAAGTAACTGATTTAATAATTACCAGCGGGTGACCGAGCTCTGCTCGGAGAAAACAGGTATCGAAGCTAACTCGAAGATTGAAATTTTCAATTGTGATTTATCAAAACAATACATACCATAAGAAAATTTGTGAAACTATTGGTTAAAAGATAACCGGTTAAAGTTAATGTGACCAGATTTTTAAAATCAAAAAGTGGGACACTCCATAACCCCCCCCCCCCCCCCCCGGTGTATTTTTTAAGTATTTTTTTATGCACATAACAGTCCCTTCACACAATTACACACTTGGTATAAAAAAAGATAAGGAAGGCGCGTTCAACAGCAGCAGTGGTTCCAGGCAAACAGAAACCATACTCCACCAATTTGTTGATGACTTTAACTTCATTTAACAATTTCTAAAGACGTCATAGCGTTTTACAAAGATTATTCATAAAAAAAGTCTATTTTATTTACAATTTCCTCGTTTTTCGGGACATTGCGGGACTTTCACAAAAAAGCGGGACGTTTTGGCGGGACATTCTGCCCGCGGGACAGTAACACAAAAAGCGGGATTGTCCCGCCAAAAGCGGGACGTCTGGGCACATTAGTTAAATTGCACCATTGTAAACAAAGTTAGAGTTTGGAAATTGAACTATTCTATACAAAGGTAAAGTTTTAAAATTCATAGGAAATGAAATGTAATTGATAATTGGCGTTTCGTTGCAAAGCAACGAAAATGTCGAAATGTGGTAAACATTCCATTTCATACTTCATTCAACTCGATAGGTATAGCAACCATACGTTAAATTTTCAAGATCGCCAAAAATCGCCAATGGACAGATTAGCAGATGGCATCACGAAAGTAGCCATCATGGCGAACTAATGAAGTTTGAAAATATCCTATCTGTAACTCCGAACTGCTTGACCGTAGCGCTTCAAAACCTGTGCCAATCGATTCGTCGTGGCTAAAAACCCCAGACCCCTAAGTTTACCGGAGTTTATTAGTTCTGGGGCGATTTTCGATTTGGGTCCAATTCCTCGTATTATAGTATAAGATTAGAGTTTGGAAAGGGAACTATTCTATACAAAGGTAAAGTTTTAAAAGTCATAGGAAATGAAATAATGAAATGTAATTGATAATTGGCGTTTCGCTGAAAAGCAACGAAAATGTCGAAATGTGGTAAACATTCCATTTCATACTTCATTCAACTCGATAGGTATAGCAACCATACGTTAAATTTTCAAGATCGCCAAAAATCGCCAATAATCGTCTGCTGATTGGAACTAAAAAAATATTCATGTTACCATTTCTGTAAAACTCAATAAAGTTTAAAGCAAGGTTGAATTTATTTAAATTTGAAATATTAAAATCTTAACTAAACATTTGTAGCTTAAGCAGAGGCTTATAGCTTTAGCAGATGGCATCACGAAAGTAGCCATTATGGCGAACTAATGAAGTTTGAAAATATCCTATCTGTAACTCCGAACTGCTTGACCGTGGAAAACTTGTGCCAATCGATTCGTCGTGGCCAAAAACCCCAGACCCCTAAGTTTACCGGAGTTTATTAATTCTGGGGCGATTTTCGACTTGGCTCCAATTCCTCGTATTATAGTATAAGATTGAAAAGTGATTTAGCAGATTTTTGTGTTCTTGCGAAAAAAAGTTTTAAGGGTAAAGGCCCTCGCCAGATAAGACGGTGAAAAATGCCCCCATTCCAATCGGGCTAATTTTTTTTCTGAAAATACCTCATAGTATGGACAACTTCTCAGCCAAGTTTCAGCTCAAAAATTTGACGCATTTTTGAGTAAAAAATTAAAGTTTTTTTTCTTTTTAAATTGATTATTCCCTGAATATATTTGATAAATCCAAAAAACTACTCATGAGTTTTTAGATATCATTGAGTAGTATTCTCAGAAAAATCCGCTCAAAAATCTGATCGAGCGATCATTCTTAAAAATGCATTTTTATTTTTCAAAAAAAAATTTCATGCCAAAATCGTTTGGTCACAACTTAGGATTTTGTCTCTACATATTCCTCTATTATCAATCTATAATATATATTTTTTTCAGATTTTTAAAATTATTGGACGATAGTTTAAAAAAAATAAAATATTCTTAAAACCTGACTTTTCGCACTACTTACTCGGCAGATGGCACTCCTAACAAAGGCGGGGAAATTCAATCTGGGAGAATTTCTTTCGGACTAAAGAATTTAGCATAGATTTAGAAAGTAGCAGATCTGCCTCTAGGGGGAAAGGTGAAGCCATTTGTTAACCATTATCCCATAAGGCAGTTCGCAAGCTCTTGCACATGGCATGCCATACGCCACCAGATGGCACCATGAGATAATTCGACTAATAAAAGATATATATTCAATATTAACTAATTAAAACTTTTTACAAGTTTCGCTAGCATAATTTTATAGCTGCATGTGTATTGATAATTTCTGTAAGGCATGAGGTATATATTCACAAAAGAAGCAAGTTAAAAATGCAGTTTTTATTGTATGTAACTCTTCGGAAAAACCATTTTTGTGAATCAGTATCCCGTGATGCATTGCGAAAACGACGAAATGTGGATTCATCACGCATCATTGCGTTGTACGGGATTGCGCAATCGGTGGGCATGCTATTTCTAAACCTATGGATTTTAGAGCAAAAAAATCAGGCTTTAAGAATTATTTTTTAAAACTATCGTCCAATAATTTTAAAAATCTGAAAAAAAAATATATTATAGATTGATAATAGAGGAATATGTAGAGACAAAATCCTAAGTTGTGACCAAACGATTTTGGCATGAAATTTTTTTTTTGAAAAATAAAATTGCATTTTTAAGAATGATCGCTCGATCAGATTTATGAGCGGATTTTTCTGAGAATACTACTCAATGATATCTAAAAACTCATGAGTAGTTTTTTGGATTTATCAAATATATTCAGGGAATAATCAATTTAAAAAGAAAAAAAACTTTAATTTTTTACTCAAAAATGCGTCATATTTTTGAGCTGAAACTTGGCTGAGAAGTTGTCCATACTATGAGGTATTTTCAGAAAAAAAAATTAGCCCGATTGGAATGGGGGCATTTTTCACCGTCTTATCTGGCGAGGGCCTTTATAAGACATTTTGTATTAAAACATAGGCTAAACGTACACTGTTAGAAAAAAATCCCTGAATTAACGGAAAAACTACTGGCAGCAAGTTGCCGGGATTTTTCCGTTAATTTCAGAATCTTCCGTTTTGGAATTTTTCCGTTATTTTCAGGAACTCCCATTTCGGAATTTCTCCGTTAATTTCAGGATCTTCCATTTCGGAATTTCTACGTTAATTTCAGAATCTTCCATTTCGGAATTTCTCCGTTAATTTCAGGATCTTCCATTTCGGAATTTCTCCGTTAATTTCAGGATCTTCCATTTCGGAATTTCTCCGTTAATTTCGGGATTTTCCATTTTAGATTTTTTCTGTTAATTTCATGAATTTTCATTTAGATGTTTCCTGTTAATTTCATGAATTACTAATTGGCTTTTCTCTCTTAAATACAGAAAACTTACAAAGTATTTTCTAGTTAATTCCAAGACATTTTTGCTTTTTTTCTTGTCAATTTTGTTTCTATATACAATTTAATCATCAATTATTCTAAATATATCCATTTATATATGGTGTTATAAATATAATCATAGGGAAATATAAATATGCATCCTGTTTGTTATATAAAACGTAAGCATATAATGTCTTCATACTTTAACCTTAGATCTAGTCAAAACTAATACATTCTAATCTTTTGATAATTTTTAACCATATTTGGTATATTATCTGAATAAAAAGGGCATTGTTCACATTTTTGAAATTTAAAAATTACCGCTCTTCATATATTTAAAACAATTTTAATATGGCAGAAAATTTTTAAGAACTTTTCTAATTTTGATATTTTTTCTGTCATATTTTTTACAATGCATATATTTAGAATTGTTCTGCGGTTAAATGGAATTGTACTTTACAGTTAGCATATATCCAGGGCAAAATCATGTGTAGAGGATAATGAGTCGGGTGTCTTAGGGGTAGAACACCTCTTAACAGAGAGACTCTTTAAGACAGTAACCTTTGTAGTCAAAAACAATAAATTTGTAAGTGTCTGCATTTGTGCAATACATACATGAACTTGTGCAGTAGCTGATAGTAAAAAAACAACAAACGTTTTTAGTATATGAGGACGAGAGTTATTATCCCCCCCCCCCCTGGATACACCACTGATACAATTTAACAATATGTGAATAACAAAAGAATTGCAGAATATAATCATGTTTTATTTTTCTTTCATAATTGAAAAAGACTGTTATGGTATTTCAAATCCTCAACTGATTAAAACAATTGTACAGGAACTACAGATTTAATTTTCTTCTTTTTCTGAACTTTCGACCCTCTTTGGAGATTTATGATAAACAAGCACCTAAAAAAATAATATATTAATATATACAAATCCAATTTTGAATAAATAGATCTAATGTAAAGAAGCAAGTGGTAATCAGGCATTTATCAGACAAAATCTTCTTAAGCCTTCTAAAATTAAAAAAAATTCAATTTTAGGCTTTTTTTCGAGCAAGTCTTCCATAGTATCTGCACCGTAATAATTTAATATCAGAGTTAAAAACGCTTTTTCTCTTTTTGTGAAGAACGGGAGGGGGAAGATAAGGCATGAATCTCAGAGTACCTTTAATGAATTGATTTATCCATATCTTACAATACAGTTGAGAATTGGAACTTTGAAAAAAAATTTTTAATAGGTGGGGCGTATAAACAGAACAGAAGTGTTCTTGAATAATGTACATCAAAATTAAAAATACAATTTTATAATAGTATTTAGTAATAAAATACAATTTTATAATAGTATTTAGTAATAAAATACAATTTTATAATAGTATTTAGTAATAAAGTACAATCTTATTATTAGTATTCTAGTAAAAGCTAATAACTATTGCTGTAGTTGTAGACGGTGGGCCGAAAATGAGATATCACTTAGCAGCTATATCTAAATGAACACTAAAATAGCGTTCTGCGGACACTTGCAATTCCTAAATTTTGAATTCGTTAGAAAATTTGCATTAATTGGAAATTGTGTTTTTCTTAGTGCAGATTTTTCAAAACAAAGAGCATGGACAATAGTGTATGTAACATCTGAATCGTATCAAAGCATGTGATCTGCATACATCCGTAATCACTAATTGATTCGTTAAATTCAACAAAATAGTATTATATATTAAAGAGAAAGTTTACGTTATATATACTTGCATAGTTTTTAAAATAAACCATGATGTGCTGATAGCGATAGCGTAACCGTGCTTTTTAATCGAGGTTAGGTTGGGTTTTGAATATCGTCGCACTAGAGCTACACGTAGGCAATTGCTTTTCAATCGGATTTAAATGTAATAATTTCAAATCATTTCATTATTATTTTTTAATAATGTGCACTTGTTTGTAGGTGAACATTGTTTATTTCATACATTTGATAGTTTTTTCAGACTTTTAAATTAAATTTACTTAGTTAAGCGTGTTGGTAAACAAACGGAATTTTTAATTTCAGGAATCCCACGGTCAATTATAGGACTATAGAGATTACAGAAACAAATAAGAAAGAGACAACTGTGGATTCTATATATAGGAAAGAAAGATAGAAAATATAATTTTAAAATAAAATTTTATTTTAGTAAAAGAATTGAACATACCTGTATATTTATCTTTCTTGCTTCAGATGTGGTCAAAACAAACAAACAAAAAATATGGTGGCTGAGTCGGTCGGCGGATGTGTCGAGGCTGAAAGCTGTTGGGTGCGAGATTATATGGAGAAATTACGTTAATACGGATCTTAAGTGAAATTCTGCACGCAGAAATACGGCGTTTTTCCGTTTTCGCTTGTCAAGCGTTTAAGGAAAACGGAAACAAGCAGTTTATTCCAGACAAACCGTCTGTTTGTTGAAGAAACGCAATCTTTCCGTTAATTCCCGAAAATAATCACAGAAATATGCACGTAAAATTCAGGTTTTTTTTAACAGTGTAGGTGGTATAGCTTTTTTTTAATGGAATACCAAAAGTATGTATTTTCGAAACTCCAAACCCCGAATTTCTCTAAATTTGACATGCCTCTCATCAAATGTTAAACGTTACATTTTTATAAAAAAAATTACTTGCAACACATACTTTTAAACATATGGTTTTTTAATATATATTTATTAAAAAAATAGATGTATAGGGGTTTTCTTTCGAGAGGAGACAAAAAAGAATTAACGTTAGTTTATAAAATTAATTACAAAAAATCCTTAATTTTAAGACATTTCAATACCAGACACCCTCTTAAGTTATGCGATGCATTAGCATAAATGTCAACAATGCTTTTTTGCCGTTAGAAAAAATAAAACAGTAAAATTATATCATGAACAATATTTGAAACTATTTTAATAATAAAAGTTTCGAAACATTGTTTAATTCGCAACACAGTTTAAATCTTTGCAACACACAAAACTCTCACTCAAACTTTTATCTTCAAGCCAATCTGACCTATTTTATTGAATTCTGCGATTAATTATAGTGTTTGAGCATCTTTTCTAACGTTTCGGACCTTATTCTATCAAAATTTTAACAATTATACAATAATCATCCATCTAAATTCACTACTTTTGTGAACAGAATGTCGGCAATCCGAAAACGCTTTCGGTCAATCATGTAAGTAAAATTAGCTTGGTCCACTATTTGGTGCCAATTCACTAACTTTAAGGGGGAATGGGACCGCAGCACCGGGGGTCTCCAAACTCAAGTGCCTCAATGTTAATCCAATGGGAAAAAATTATTTTCTTTTCCACATTTCTCCGGCTGTATTGAATATTTTTACAAGCGGATTTTTTTACGTGATAAATGTAGCTGACTTACAGGTCTCTATCTTCCCACTTTTTGAAATTAGTACGAATATTTTTTTTAATATTCAATAAATTATTTTACACAAAATATTCGGACTAATTTCAAAAAGTGGGAAGATAGAGACCTGTAAGTCAGCTACATTTATCACGTAAAAAAATCCGCTTGTAAAAATATTCAATACAGCCGGAGAAATGTGGCAAAGAAAATAATTTTTTCCCATTGGATTGACATTGGGGCACTTGAGTTTGGAGACCCCCGGTGCTGCGGTCCCATTCCCCCTTAAGTAGTCAAGAAACAATTCATAAGACGTTTAGGACGAATTATTCACAAAATTTTGTGTAGACTTTTTTAAAACTATATCATTTATAAATGTATTTTTCAAAGTAACTGTTTTTTATGCAACTAAGCTTATTAAATATATCTGTAAATCTTTGAGCATATTAATTTTTAGCATTATTTTTATCCTGAAATATTTCATCCTTCAATATGCCATAGTTACGATGATATGTTTTTCTTGCAGAAATCGAGTTGGACGAATCTTCAGACGCAAGAAGAAATCCGATAAAAATGTAAGCTGTACTTAAGGAAAGTTTCGATATACTCTCTAATCTACCTTCATAATTATTTTTTATATGTAACCCTTTCACTCCCAATGATTCCATTTGGAATCATCACACAAACTTCTTTTTTCTCATTAAATAAGACTTGTACCTGTTTCAAATAAATTTTATTAAAGTCTTAATAAATGTTTTTAATAGGTTATATATTTTTTGTATTGTTAGATGGAATCAAAATGTCTTTTAAAGAAAGAAATAATAATTGTTATAGTTATAAATGAAAAGATGAAAATCATGATCAAACTAAAATTTACACTTAAAACTTGTATTAAATAAATTGAAAAGGCTAAGTTGAGATTAATAGTTGGGCTACAATTAAAATTCAAAAATGAAAGAAAATCATCACTTAAATCTAAAAATTAACCTGAACTTTAACAACAGAATATTTTTTATATTTTAAATAGTGATGTTCTTTAAGTAAAATCTAATTTACAAGTATGAAGTTATTATATTAACATATTTTAAACTAAGATTCCACTCCGTACACTTGCAGAAAAATACAAAAAATTCTATATTTTGTTTTTCCTTCAGTGTGTTAACATTTGAATTTTTTTTTAGATTCAAACATCCGAATCAAATGACATTTCACAACACAACTTTGACGATGAACTCATTTACGAGGACCATGAGTTGGAACAGGAACAGCAAAAGACAAGTTCCGAAGCAGTTTCTGAACTCGCTGCACAAGGAGAAGAGTCCGAATCCTCAACTGAAAGTTATGACAGTTCTGATGGAGAATACTATTCTGACTCCAAAGATTCCACCAAGAACTGTGGATTGGTCAGGACAAATTCAGACAGTATTCCTGACGAGGAGTTCCAGTATGCCTGCCTAAGCAGCAGTAATAAAAGAGACGAAGTGGACACAGACGGAGTGGAGGTCTCTAAGACACAATCGGAGGAGACGTCTGATGTCACCGATGATGAGACTCATCTTCCGAGTTCTGGACAAGGAGATCCTGGAATAGTGTCCCCGGCCACGATTGCAGATTCTGGGCAGGAAGAATCTCAACTTCCATTCAAAGATTCCAGAGAAGCCCAGGAATCCGTGGCTGAGAGAATCGAGCCCGGGGATTCTGAAATGGACATCGATGAACCCGCGTCAACGTTCGACGTAATTTCGGGGCACATCCACGACGAAGTCGTCGAATCGGATTGCGAAAGAGATGACTTAAACACCAAAGTTAAGGATAACACCAGAGTGGATGACTATTTAGAAATGTCCGAAATCCCTCTTCAAACGGATGTCCTGGAAGTTGTGGCGCCAGAAACCATCTCACCATCACACGTCCAAACCACCAATTGCGCTCCAGAACTAAATGGGCCAAGGGAGGACATCAAGTGTCACAATCCTTTCGTTGATGCAGATACCTTGAAGGCGGTTGACATCCTTGTCGATGAAGTGGAACAACTTGTAATGAAAGATCCAAAAGTCATGTCCACATATGATGAGATCAAGGGCGAATTCAAAATACAAAAGCCCGACGCTATGGTAGTTGTGAATGGCCAAGAATTTTCTATACACAGAAGTCTCTTCGTGGAAGAATCCATCTACTTCAAAGAGGCATTTACTGGGAAGGAAAACAAGCAAGCTGTACTCCATGTAAGATTTTGTTTTGTTTTGTTTTAATCTTGAATTACTCTAAGTTTATTGTTATATATTAGTTTGCTTTTGTAATATGGATTTCCTAGTTATGTTCTGAAACAAAATGTAATACTAAATTCGGTTTTCGGTAATATATACAATTTTAAATGAATGTTATTATTAAATTAATGTTATTTAATATTTAATTATTTAATATAATTTGCTTTTTTTTTAGATCAACTCGGAGTACACAAACTGCGCTGTGTTTAAAGCTATTTCCTCCTTCATTTACAACGGAATTGTCGAAATACCCAGTAAGGAGTTCCTGAATTTGTGGTTTTCATCTAACATACTAGGAATGTCACGGTTGATTCAACACTGCAAACAGGTAAATTTCAAAAATTCTCTATTTTTAAAAAAAAAATTGGTGGGGATTTGAAAAATTATTATTCAAAGGAAGGTGAAAAACGCAAGAAAGTAGTGTAGCCTTCAACTTGTTTTCACTTTATTTAGAAATTTATTACAAATTTTTCTAACTTTATTAAACTAATTTTTTAAGTAAGCTAGCATATATCCTAGTTAATTACATTTTTGATGAACCGCAATGGCTTAAATTAAAATATAACAAATTTTATTATTTTTATACTTATACGAATATTAAAACAAAGGTAAAATTAAAGCTTAAAGCAAAAATACTATTATCTTTTTTCACTGTAATATATCTATTTATTCAAATACTTGATTTTAATGCAATTTTTAAATTACTTCATATTTCATTCTATTCGTATTTTCAACAAATTATTATTATTATTTTTTTTTTTTTTTGCTCTTGAGTTTCCAATACTGTGATGATTTTTTTCAACATATTTTGCAGCAAATAATATTTACTCAGACAAGCATTTAGTTTAATTATCTTACTTTCCCTGTTTTATATGAATTTTGACAATTAGTATAGTTTTGAAACAACTTTAATCGACTATGTTTCAGATTATGGACCCATCGACAGATAATGTCAAAAACCTCCTGAACTTCTACCAGGTTTCATTCCAACTTAATCAGGAGAGGTCCCCAGTGTTGAAAAGGCTGGCTGATAATTTCGAGAAGCTAATACTTCAGAACGACTTCCTTGATTTTACACCTGAACAAGTTGTCGAAGTATTGAGCCAGGATCAACTCGGAACGAGGAGGTACGTTCATTCTTGTTATGCTTTGATTTATAATGTTTACTAATTCATACTCAATTTCAAAGTGTGTAAATGCAGCAAACATTTAAGCGACCATGTGGTTTTACTTGAGTTTTCAATTTTTTTTATTGCTTTATAATGTTGGCGATAGATAAGAAATAAGAAATATATGCCTTCTAATGGACTGTTGCGCCGAGGATTTTAGCTTAGTTTAGATATCATGAAAGCAAAACTTCTTTTACTCAAAATGCAATGAAGATATCCTTTTTCGACGCCGTATAAAGTATACTCTTCTTCTTGTCAATGCAAAACTATCAGAATAACTGTAACTATGATACCATCAACTTGTTTGATTGGTTATGGAGGTTTAGTACTCATATAACAAAGCACTAGTCCTGTTTCTTTGTCGCTCTACTTATACAATATTGTCTTGACTTAAGTCTCTTAACGCTCAAGTGGCACATGAGGCCACTATACACATATTAGATTTTCTTTTATATATACTGTTTCTTATAGAATAATTTTACTTTTACAGTGAGGTTGTGGTATTCTTGGCCGCCTTGAAATGGACCAACCATGACTTTCACGAGCGTGAACAGTTCCTAGTGGAAATCTTTCGATGTATAAGATTCACGCACATGACAACGCACGAGATCGTCGCCTGCTTCCACCCACCCATCTTGCCAGGCGTCGTGGAAATGACTGAGATTAAAACGATGCTCTTGAACGCCACATGGTGAGTCTTGTCCTCATTACTTTCAAAGAATACATGTCTGAGATATATGACTTCTCAGAATAATACATACAATTACAAAATAAATTACTACTTAATGCTACTATTTGCTCAAGTAGCCAGTAAATACGCAGTTAAATTCTAGCAATTCGGCAAAAACAATATTTTTAAACAAAAGTAAAATTGCTGAACCTTTTCTTTATATTTACAACGTACTTCTACAGTTAATAAGACAGAATGATCCTGATCAGTTCTACAATAGCATATAAAAATGTTATATATGTGCTTTATTAAATTATTAAATTAATAATTTAAATTGATCTAAATTTAAATTGATTTGTTTATTCTAGTTACCAGTGTGCGAGAGCCGTGCATCAAGAGCACTTATTTGACTCATTAAGATCTGCTCCAAGAAATCTGCTCTTGAAAGAGAAGTTCCTTGAGTTATGGGTAAGACACAATGAAATTTATCTTTCTTTTCAATTTGAACTGCTTTCAATTATTGTATAATATTAAACTAACTATGTTATTGTTTTTAATTTGGAGACCACTTTTTTATTTTTAAACATCGGATAAGCCATCTTCGTCTTAAAACTATAATTTTCATGTTCAAATGAAAGAAATTATTTAGCATCCGACCAAAGGTTACTTTTTCGTTTATTTGATGCATTTTTAAATGGGGAAATGAATGCATGCAAGTGGCAAATAATTTCAGTTTTCATAACTCAATTTAAGTTTAAATTAATAGTTTAACACGTACGGTTTTGATAAAATATGTTCAATATTTAGTTACATATGAAATTGAAACTTTTTCAAATCAAATCATAAAATGAAATTATGACACATAAAATAATTAACAATAATAATAAAGAATATTTTCAGTAAACCTATTTGACTTGTTTCCGTTAAATTTCTCCATTGTACTATGATTTAAAAATTATTAGTCTTGGAGATAATTTTTCATGCATCTAAAGTACAAGTTAAATTTGTCTGTCAATATTGTCCTCTTTCAAAGACACTTAAAGTTATGGTTAGGTTAGTTTGAATTACCGTCGCACTAGTACTACACCTATTAGAGACGGGCGTTATATTTTCGAACCACGGTCAAGTGACGACCTGAGTAGGCACCCAACGCAATCGTTAAGGTTGACATCGTACACAGCGTTGGGACTTATTTATTTTGCATTTTTTCAACGCGGGGTAGTATTCGGGGGACATTTTTGTCTGCACGGGCCGTTTATAGGTCGGCCGTTATTCTAGTGATGAGTGGACTCGAACCTGAGACCTTCCACATGTAAGGCGAAAATCTTATCATCCATCCATTTAACATGTATTTTAAATGTTTTGTTTTTAATGGCATGTATTTCGCTGGCCTGATCTACCTAACTTTTTAACTGTTAATCGTAAACTTTTCCTGTCATAAGTAAAAAGCTGCCTGGTGTATTTATTATAAATAAACGTAAACAAACTATGGTGATTCTTTGTGCTCAGTTAAGTCAATACTTTTAAATGGAAATTTCTTTTATAGAACACTGACATCTTCGACCCTAAGTACAATGAGAACTTGGCTGCGACCAAAATCCAAGCAGCGTACAGAGGGTATCAAATCAGGAAGCAGATTTTCAACAACATGGATAAATCTACGAAGAAAGGGTACAAAGATTGGTTGGCTCGCTTGGCTTCTTTTTTCGATGATAAGATCCGAAAAGAAAAGGGTCATCAAACATCAAGGTATGTTTCAGAATATTTTTTATAGGATTTTTATGATAAAGCAAATATCAATCAGTTTATTGAGCATTTTTGTGTTACAAAATACAAATTAAAAAATTATATGATTGGCCAAGGGGACCAACAATTCCATTATATTCGAACTTAAACTTACATTCAAAATTACTTAAAACATTGCCAGTAGAAATAAATATAACATTCAATACAATATATTTATGGAATAAAATTAAATAAAAAGAATGATAAAAAGGCACTGCAGGTTTTTTAAAGTATGCTTCATGGTATAAATGTAAAAAAAAGCTTCTAAATTATCAATAAAAAATTATATTTTGAAAAAAAAAAACGTTTAAGTAAATTGGGAGTTTGAATTTACATGAAATCAATAGGCAAACGAATAAAAACAGAAAAAAGGCTTAAGAAGTTTTTGTTTAAGCAATCGATATTGCAAAGTATTGAGGGTCTTCTGTTGGGGATGGTATTGAAATCCCAAAAATTCGTATTATGTTATACAAAAAGTACTATACGAAAAAAAGCCTAGTGTCGAATATTTTTACTGGTGTCGAACTATTTATCGAATTATATTATATCTAAATGTTAGTATTTAAATACTAAATTACTTAAAGATTGTTACAAAATTCTGAAAAAATAAAATGACGTACCTTCCCGTTATTTTAATACTCATTGGAATTTTTTGTAAAACGGGGTGGCAGACATACAAAATAGTATGAATAATAGTATCTGATGACCTGCCTTTCCAATTAAAAAATAATAATAATTGGCTGTTAGAACTAAATTAATAAACTGTCCGATGACGATCTGTTCATTTCTTTTAAAATAAAAAATAATATGGAAAGTTAACTTAAAATAATAGTTTGATGAATTTCTTTTATTTACCCATTTCAACTTAAATGCTTTGTTTTTTGAACTTATGCTAATTCATTCCAGATCTGAATGCCCCAAAAGCTATAGATTCTTTTTAAAGCGTCTGCATGAGCGAGAAGAGACATTTCCCGAAGACTTACAATTTGGAATATAAGGTCCACCTCATCAAAATCTGAGGAACTGTAACATCCCACGGACCTTTTCACACCTAAAGACTACTAGACAATTGACAGTTTCTCCTCAAGAACATCCGAGGAGTTACTATTACATCTCAAGAAACATCTAACATATGAGGACTCATATAAAGCAAATGAAGACCTACTCAACATCCATAGAGGGTCTAAAAGTATTTACGACAAGTATCTGTCAACATCAGATTAGTATGAAAGAAAGTTACCATCCTTTTTCAGGGATCACTCTCTATCTTTGGATCCAAACACAGTCAATAGTCTTTGCCGAGAGAGGGATCAGTGGCGGATCGGTATCAGGGCTGTTTCTGGCATCGGGATACTTTCTCCTTAGCCGAATAAGGAGGGAGTGATCGCGGTGTTTGGGCAGTCCTGGCATTGACCCGCCACTGATGTTTCTTTGGGCATTTTTTTTCCATCTACGGCCTTATTAAATCACCGTCAAAATGAAATATTTGTGACAATTCCGTACAGCACACTAGGTGAGGAGCTACATTTCCATCTACCAGCATCTCCCGCTATAACATCCTTTGTGTACCATTTCGAGGAGCATATTTCCATCTTCTCACAGCTCCCGATAACTACGACTGTTTTAAACACCATTTCGAGGAGCGCATTGACATCTTCTAGCAGCTCCCGATAACTACGACTGTTTAATACACCATTTCGAAGAGCGCATTTACATCTTCTCACAGCTCCCGATAACTATGACTGTTTTTTACACCATTTCGAAGAGCGCATTTACATCTTCTCACAGCTCTCGATAACTACGACTGTTTTAAACACCATTTCGAGGAGCGCATTGACATCTTCTAGCAGCTCCCGATAACTACGACTGTTTTAAACACCATTTCGAGGAGCGCATTTACATCTTCTCACAGCTCCCGATAACTATGACTGTTTTTTACACCATTTCGAGGAGCGCATTTACATCTTCTCACAGCTCTCGATAACTACGACTGTTTTAAACACCATTTCGAGGAGCGCATTGACATCTTCTCACGGCTCCCGATAACTACGACTGTTTTGTGTACCGCTTTCGTAGAGCTTTTTTCCATCTACTTGTAGCTCACGATATTTAAAGACACCTCAAAATACCTCTAGAGGAGCAGTATACCATCAACTAGAAGCTCTTCATTTGATGACTCCATACCTATTGTGACTATTTTGACCTATTATGACAAAATCGGATTTTACTTTGTGTTTTAGATTCTGAATATTTTGGCCCATACCGTACAAAATTTATTTTAATAAAGGATATTCTTTTCTTATAGTGGATGCCATAATTATAATATCGTAAATAACAATTATTTCTATTTTTAAAAACAAAAACTTAGTTAAAACAAAGTATATAGAAAATTTATTAAAATGCATGAAAACAAAATCTCAAATTTCCAGCAAATATTTAAATCAATAAATTTTCAGTGCTTAGATATTTGAATATGGGAAAAATTAAATCAGTATTTAATGTGTGTCTTATTTTTTTATAAAATAACATTCCTTCATTGAAAAATTATGAACATTTCGGCTCAAGTACATCCTAATATGATAAGCGACTAGGCAATATTATTGTTGGAAGTAGAGCGTAAACTATCTAAATATCCATAAGTTAATTTCGAGTTATAACTAGTCGATTCTTTTTATTTAAGTTCAGTAGTTGTCCCTTTCAGTCCCAATGACAATATGGCGTCATCATTTTAGAAATATTTTTCTGATCGTCTATATAGATATTTATGATATCAAAAAGCACATCATTCGAATCTTCAATTTTTTTCTATTAGAAAATATATTTTATTAATCCCAATAGACGTCAGCCCCATTATTCTTCTAGTTATGATCAGAAACATGATGTTGCCAAATGTCATCACTGGGACTAAAAGAGTTAAAACACGTCAGCGATTGTCAGTTTGTGTTGTGTATGGTAGGTACATATATATTCCAGCTTGTGTGCCTGTTCAGAGAACCGCTTATAAGCTTTCGTCAAGTTGGACAAACACACAGAAAGAGTTTTTATAAGCACTAGAGACACACAAAGAAAGGACAACACAAACACATAGACAAATAACTACATTTATTGACGGTCACAAACATCCATGCCTGACCGGGATTCGAACCCGACCCCAGCAGCTCCAAAGACTAGCATCCTAACGATTGCGCCACCGGGGCGGCTGTCTTGTGTATTTTTCTGAAGAAATATAGAGATTTTTGAGACTCGCCGAAACACTTAAAATGTTTTCCAACAAATAAGCAATTTGCTCCAATAATTAACTTTGTTTCCTTCGTATATCTTCTCGATGAATAAGAACCCTAAATTCTTACTTCGGCTTTTTGTCCCCCACGGCATTTAAATACACTCTTAAAACAAAAGGGTGAAATCCACTCCAGTTGGAGAAGTGCATTTTCGACACTGGAAAGGAGTGAATATTAACTCAGACTGAGCTAAAATCACTCGTTTGGAGTGATCCTGTAGGAGGTTTAACACACAAAGGATCCACTCTAAAAGGAGAAGTGCATCTTCCAGATTGGAGGAGTGAAAATCAATCAGACTGAGTTAAAATCACTCGTTCGTTTTAAGAGTGTACACTCTTAAAACAAACACTCCCAATTTACCTCAGTCTGAGTGGATTTCACTCCTCCAGACTGGAAAATGCACTTCTCCTTTTGAAGTGGATCCTTTGTGTGTTAAACCTCCGACAGGATCACTCCAAACGAGTGATTTTAACTCAGTCTGAGAAAATATGCATGCCTTTAGGGTGTCGAAAATGCACTTCTCCAACTGAAGTGGATTCCACTCTTTTGTTTTAAGAGTGTACACGGTTACAGAAACGCGACTTCAACATGAGGCCCTAACAGATTCAATCTTCGAGATAGGCATGCCAAACTGCGTCACCTAATGTCACCTGCACTTTAAAAAAAATAACAAATGAAGAGCTTAGTGGAAGAGCGTGCTAAGTGACAAAATGGTGAAAGCGAGAAAATGAACTTCAAAGTTTTTAACTTTACTGTCAGATCTTTTGAAATTGGAACTTGCAAACCATTAAAAATGTACTTCACTTAAAGATTATGAAAAAGATGAAACTTGTTATCTTTTAAAGTAGGCAATAGCAAGTTCATTGACACAAAAATTTAATTTTTTTTTCTAAAACGTCGCTTAGCACGTTCTTATACTAAGCTCTTCATTTGAATACACTGCAATCCAAAAGTTTAGACAATGACGTTTTTTAGCTGTAAAATTTAGATTTGTGAAATTAGAATATCAAAACATCCCTAGATATATTAAATACGTATTTTGAAATGCTATAATTGAAACATAATTGCTTGATTTGCTATAACAATTTTTAGTTTCATAAAATAAAATTTTGTATGGTCCCAAAAGTTTAGACACAAATACGAGATTATGCTAATTTAAAGTACAAAATTGCCTAATTTCGCATTTTTATTGTTGAATTATATATTTTTTATGTGATAATTAAAAAAAAAACGATATCCGGTTAACTAAGCAGATTTTATACGATATTGGTTCAATTTTACACCAAACAGACAATTAAGCCATATTAAATCTTTATTCAAATCCCATTTGCTTCAGATTTGCAATGTAACATATCTAAATACGAACCGAATGAATATCAGTCCATCACCTTAAAGTTTTGAAAAGAATTCGTGGATTTAGGGACATGCATTGACCAATTTTCTTGATGAAAAGTGCAATATTTCCTATATAAAATCACAAAATAACGACATATCATTCTATTTTGCACTTTAGTACAATGCAGAGATAGTCACCTCTTCAAAAACGACAAAAAAAGTAGGACATTTTAACGCAAGTTCACTCCACACAATTACGAAAGTTCCTTCTTCATACTAAAATTTGAAGTTTCTTGAGAAAAACCGGTTTATTTGAACCGGTTACAATTTAACCGGTCTCTTTAGTGCTGTTTAAACACGTTCGGTTTAACCGAATATTGAAAAATATGCTTTTGAAAACACCGGTTTTTCCCCTCAAAAACTCTAGCATCAAGGTGGTAGTTTGTAATGGTGTAGAGTGAATTTACTTTGGAATAACCAAATTTTTTTGGCGTTTTTGAAGAGGTGACTATCTCTGCATTGTACTAAAGTTCAAAAAAGAATAATCTGTTGCTATTTTGTGATTTTATATGGGAAATACTGCACTTTTCATCAAGAAAATCGATCAATGAACGTCTATAAGTCTACGAACTCGTGGCAAAACTTTAAGGTGATGGGCTGGTATTCATTCGGTTCGTATTTAGATATGTTAAATTGTAAATTTGAAGCAAATATGATTTGAATTAAGATTTAAAGTGACTATATTGTCTTTTTTTGTAAAATTGTACTAATATCGTTATTAAATTTGTTTAGTTCACCGGATATCGTATTTCTTAAATTTATCATATAAAAAAATATATGATTCATCAATAAAAATGCAAAATTAGGTCATTATGTACTTTAAATTAGCATAATCTCGTATTTGTGACTAAACTTTTGGGACCATACAAAATTTTATTTTATGAAATAAAATTTTGTTATAGCAAATCAAGCTATTATATTTCAATTATAGCATTTCAAAATATTTCTTTAATATATGTATAGGGATGTTTTGAAAATCTACTATCCCAATTCTAAATTTTACAGCCAAAAAACGTCATTGTCTAAACTTTTGGATCGCAGTGTAGCTTAGTGGAAGAACGTGTTAAGGGACATTTTTGAGAAACAATTGGGATTTTTGTGTCAATGAACATATCACTAACTTCTTTTTACGATAACAAGTATTCCCTTTTTCATAATCTTTAAGTTTAGTATATTTTTTACGGTTTGCAAGTTGTAGTGTTCTAAGCTACACTCGACTAACAAAGTTTCTTATACGTTGGGAAAGGAGACACGGAAGAAGGAAGCTCATTCAAACTGGAAACATTTATTACGGGAACTCCACGTGCATACATAAAACATAAATCCAACGGACCAAACGCAAACAATATTCAGACATTGAAGACGGCACAGACAAGATAACATCCAAAGATGAAGACGACATCAAAGGAAGAAGAAGAAATGGCGAGGCGGCAGCTTCTTTTTATAGTCACTAGTCTATTTGGCGCAGGCGCCTCAGCCCTTCAATACAAGCGCCACTCCACGGCATTTTCCGACATCCTCCCACCTGAGATTTTCAAGCTCTGAAAAACTCAAAAACAGTTAAAGGAAAATGCACTGAAAAAACAGTAAATATCAGTCAAAATTAAATCTCTGGACTGGTTTGATGACTCGTCCGTATCTGGAACGTCTAAGAGGTTCGAGCTGTTCGTTTTGATCACTAGAGCGTTCCAGACAGGGAGGATTATCCGAAATCTTATTTCTAAAAAAATCTTCATTAGAGACCCCTTCCACTTCGAGGGGATAAATCTTCGTAATGGGACGAAGAACTTCTACGTTTTTCAACTTTACTTTAGCTAGTCGTATCTGACCATCAGCAGCCGGGTATACGGCAGTAATTCTGCCTAATGGCCATAAAAGTCTCTTATTGTCGCTAGCCACTAGTACGACCTCACCAATCTTTAAACGTGGTTGATCTTTCACACATTTAGAAGATGGCTTTAGCTGTCCAAGATACTCCGACCTAAAACGCCGGTGAAGATCTGACCTCAACTTTTGCCGGTAGGCATACCTGCGATTTAGGCCAGCAGCGTCTAAAGTGTCCAAATCAGGAGTGCCAACTTCTCTCAACTCCTGTAAAAACATAGAAGGGGTTAAAGTCACAAGATCATCGACATCATTGGAAAGATAAGTCAGGGGCCTATTATTTATGAAACTTTCGCAGTCACAAATGATAGTATACATCTCTTCAAAATTCAAGGAAGTGCGGCCTAAAACTTTCCTCAAAATACGCTTTAGCATGCCGACGATCCGCTCCCACCAACCGCCCCACTGCGGAGCAGCGGGCGGAATAAACTTCCAAGAAATCTTGTAAGAAGAACTGTACCTTTCGATACTACCCCAATCAACAGTCTCCAGCAAATTGTTCGCGCCAGTAAAGTTAGTTGCGTTATCCGAGTAGATAACAGCTGGTCTCCCCCTTCGGGAAATAAATCTTCTTAAGCTCTGCAAAAAACTTTCTGTTGCAAGGGAAGTCACTAACTCAAAATGGACAGCTCTAAAAATAGCGCACGTATAAATTACAATCCAACATTTTTGTCCACCTTTCAAAATTAGCGGTCCGGCTAGATCTACTCCCACTATTTCAAACACGCTTGCGTCACGAACTCTATTTTCTGGCAAAGGGGGTTCGGGAGCTGCTACAGGTCGGGAATCAAAACGACGGCAAATAACACACTTATGTACAACTTTTCTTACTGTTTTGCGGCACTTTAAAATCCAAAACTCTTCTCGTAGATCAGACATCAACAACTGAATTCCAGCGTGACCCAAAGATAGGTGTTTAGAGCGTATCAACTTTTCCACCACAGCATGATCAGATGGAAGTATTACTGGAAACCTAAAATTTTCAGTGTCTTTTCTTTTCAAAATTCTTGTTTGAGTACGCAGTAAACCTTGGGCGTCGACCACAGGTCGCAGAGGTCTTAACTTGCGATCGTGCACTCCCTCGAACGCTTCTTCTTGAACCGGCAGGGATGCCACAAATGTAGTGTTCTAAGCTACACTCGACTAACAAAGTTTCTTATACGTTGGGAAAGGAGACACGGAAGAAGGAAGCTCATTCAAACTGGAAACATTTATTACGGGAACTCCACGTGCATACATAAAACATAAATCCAACGGACCAAACGCAAACAATATTCAGACATTGAAGACGGCACAGACAAGATAACATCCAAAGATGAAGACGACATCAAAGGAAGAAGAAGAAATGGCGAGGCGGCAGCTTCTTTTTATAGTCACTAGTCTATTTGGCGCAGGCGCCTCAGCCCTTCAATACAAGCGCCACTCCACGGCATTTTCCGACACAAGTACCGGTTTTCAACAGGTCTGAGAGCAAACGAAAAACTTTAAAGCTCTTTTTCTCGTTTTCGCCTTTTTGTCACTTAGCACGTTCTTCCCCTAAGCTCTTCGGAAGTTCTCTCAGTTATCCAACCCACCCCGGCGTTCCTCTTCCACCCCATACAAGAAGGAAATAAACGCGAAGACAGAGTCAGGAATGAGAAAATCGGCTCATTCTAAATTTAGGGACCAGCTCGTCTCTGGAACAAGACGAGCTAAGGATGGTGGGAAGTTAGATCAAGTAGTTCGTTTTTATCCGTTCTTTTACTTAAACTTTGACTTACTCTTACAAAATTAAATAATTACTTTGAATAAATATTACAATAGTTACTTGAAAATAGTTGGCTGCAAATGATCTTCAGCAACGAACAAATAATTAACCTAGAAGGTTCCGATGGGTATGTCTACTACTGACATGATCTGCGCAAAGATTTTAGGATCCAATTTAGCCGACGCTGTGACGGTTACCACACACGCAACCTCAATATTCCATCAACTACTAGGTGATTTACCGCCCATGTTCCTACCACTATTCTAAATTACAACGTTAGTAATAGTATAGGGTAGACTTACCAGTGAATGGACGTTTAAGACGTCACGTTTGCCAGTGAATGAACACCAGGATATAATGACCAGGACAACCAACCATTGTCAGATAGCTTCCTACTACATGGGAGGAAGTCAGTGTTGAAAATCCATATAGTGGAATGATTATCCATCCTTATTTTTTTAATTATATTTACCAAATGTTTATTCACTGAGGCCTGTTCACTCACTGGTCAGTCTACCCTATTCTACTTTAAATTACGTGTTTTACTTCTATTTTTGGTGTAAAATTAACGTTTGGTGTAAGTAACTACTTTCATGGTGAAACATTATTTCAAAACAGCAATATCTGCAACCAGTACTTTTAGGGAGCAACGTTTCACCAAACATTTAAAGTGCATTTTAAAAGACGCGTGCACTCGAGTGTTAAATATTTTTGACGTGCAATTTTCTGCATGCATCATATTTCAAATATACTCAAGCCTGTGTATATAGTAAATAAATATTATTCCTGTATCAAATTAAGTTTTTAATTCTTTTTTTGCTTAAAGTTAATGCTTTTGGTGTAAGTTACTACTTTCATGATAAAACGTTATTTCATAAAGCCGGAAACAGCGATTTCTGCAACCAGTACTTTTGCGGGGTAACGTTTCCACTGATGAACATTTATTTTGCATTTTAAGACACGCGTGCATTCGAGTGTTAAAATATTTTTGACATGGAATTTTCTGCATGCATCGGAATTTTCGCCATGCATCATATTTTAAATGTGCTCAAGCCTCTAGTGAATAAACACTATTCCTATTACAGCGATCGTCTAACCGATGTTACATAATATTTATTCTTATAAACAAGCGGATTCTGATGGAAAACAGCATCAATAATAATTTCGTATGACAACTGAAGACAGTTTCTCGGCAGTGCATTTGCATTAGAATGATGACTTACAACGTTATAAATAACTTAGAAAAATGTGCTGTAATTATAGAGTTACATAAGAAAACGGATTTGCTTGGCGTGAAATAAAGTGAAGTCGCCAGAAATTCGCCAAGTAGGCTCAAACAACGTTGGTTCAAAGTAAAACGCACAGTTTTTTTGGGCTTACTACAAAGCAATCAATGGCTTCACTTGGCGAAATGTATTTTGTTTGACATCATCTTCATCTTCTTAACTCTATGGTTGTAATTTCCGTTTTCACTGAAACGATTTATTTAAAAAAAATTCCGATACACTTAATCCTTGGTTTCCTCGGAGTCTCTCGCCAGAAAAATGCGACTGCTATTATGCGTGGATGACGTCACGCTACCGGCCACCACTTCATCGGAACGTTACGCTGACACGAAACTGGAAACCTAGCGAACTCACTCAACTCAACTCTGCTGTTGTTTTGGTTTTCGTCTTTGCATGTCAAAAATGGAAAATTTAGATGCTTCGTGATTTCTCACAAAATCAATTAGCATTTCTTCCTCGGCAAGCGTAAAACAACCCTCGCTTTCCGTCATTTCCTCAAATTTTTAATTTTTGGCAAGCACACCACGCAACAGACAACAGCAAAAAACGTTGTCATCAGGATTTCCCCAACGCACTCAACAGCAACGTAATCTGGCAGTCGTTCGAGTTGTCCGGCAACGCTCCCGAGGAAACCACTCTTGTGTAATCAATGCCAGTAGTTTGTATGACGTTATTCACCGCACTTGTCCGACCGCTTAAATCTGTTGACGGACTCCGAGGAAACCGAGGATGTAGCCGATTTCTGCGGCGCAACACTCTCATTGGACTTTTAAAAAAATACTTATATTAGCCTAATATTTATTTCAAATTTGGCGAAATGCATGAATCAAATAATTTTTAGACAATTCATATTCATTTTTTAGATTCCTTAACTTAATAAAATGCTACCAATTAATAAATCTATACAATGATATTTTTGTTGCTTTTATTATTTCGTAATTGAGATTTTATTGTAATAAAGCTCCTCTCGAAACTTTATACACACCTTAAGAAACATATCTCAGATGGAAAGATTGAGCTTAAGTAGGTTAAATTTATTATGCAAGGGAATACAAAAACTCGAGATAGCTAGCAATAAAATTATAATTAAAATGCTGAATAAATATAAGAAAAATTTGGGAGATTAAAATTGCTAAGGCAAATTTCTGCAAATTCTAAACGAAAAAATCATTCATTAATTCTTAAGGGGTTAAATGGGAGATTAGGTTAGACTTGAATTATCATCACACTAGAACTAAACGAGGGCTATTGGCGACTTGCGGCATATTTTAAAACCACAGTCAAGTGACGAGCCGACACCTGAATAGGAACCCAACGCAACCGTTAAGGGCGACATCGCACGCAGCGTTAGGACTTTGAAGGATATTTAACGGGCACTCCCTTACAAGGGGAATTATTCGTCGGACATTTTTGGCTGCAAGGGGCCGTTTATAGGTCGGCAGTTATTTTGGCAATGCCCGGACCCGAACCTGGGGCCTTTCGCATGCTAGGCGAGTGTCTAACCGACTGGACTCCCCGCCCCCGTTAAATAGGAGAGGTAGTAAGTTGTGATTGATTCGGTGTAAAACAATTTTCAAAGCCGATGTTCACCCGCTGTGTATAGTATATATTTTAATCTTCAATAAATAATTTTGCAACAAAACATTCGAACCAATTGTAAAAAGTTATATTATATGGAGACCTGTAAGATATATGTATCATAATACTATTTGTAAAAATATTCAATGCAGCCGGAGTAATTTGGCTTCGAAAATTGTTTCTGTCATTGATGGATAACACAGAAAATATTCGTATTCGAACATAAGTAGTTCGTTTTCAAAAATTGTATTTTTTAAAAAAAATTTGTTACAATAATAGGGTAGACTGACGAGTGAGTGAACATGCCCCAGTGAATGAACATTTGGTAAATACAATTGTAAAATAAAGATTGGAAATCATTCCACTAGATGGATTGGCAATACACTTACTTCTTCCCACATCTAGTAGGAAGCTATCTGACATGGTTGGTCGTCCTGGTCATTATAACCAGGTGTTTATTCATTGGCAAACGCAGCGCCTTAAACGTTCATTCACTGGTTAGTCTACCCTAGTCATCATAGAATAAAGATACACAGTTGCAGAAAATATAAACGTCCATTCTTAATTTTTATTTCAATAACTGTACAGCATTTTTTATTTCAGGGTACAGTAACATTAAGAAAACTATCATTGTAAATAAACACTCAGAAAGTTTTATTTACAATGATAACTTAAAATATTGGAAGTTTGCAATTGGAAACTCGACATAGTATAAAGGAATTAACTGAGCTAACCATTGATAAATACACAGGACTTGAACTTTAACTCGAACGATGTTTGAACTAACAATGTTTAGTATTATCAGTTTTCGTACAGTATAAAATACTGAGCAAAAGTGGTAATACGTCACAGGTACGATTTAGAACATTTAACTAAGTTTAGGAATTTAATAATTAATTTCTTATTAGGTACGATACCGACAAAATACAGAAACAATTAAAATAGCAAGAAATTACTAATTTTAACTAACAAATAAAAATAAATTTGTTTATGTACAAGTTTTTGTTAAAGTGATTCATCGTCCAACAATATTGTAAACCTCTAGTGCTGCCATCTTGTGTAGAAGAGACAATTCATTTTGGTGCTGCCATCTACTGAAAAAAGGCAATTTTAATGCTGCTCTTTGTTTAGAAAACGATGTAACGACGTTTTCTATGCTCAGTGTAAGGTAGTTTTTGATGTGTAACTAAAAAAATACGTTAAATGGATAACAGGGATTGTTACAGTTACTTCATTGAAAAAGTGTCCGTTATAGTTACTTAACACTTTGGCTGCGGCGATAACGATGGAAAATGTTCATCGATAGAGGCTGATGTGAAGTAGAAGAACATACTGTTTCTAAAACCAGTTCGTTACGATGGAAATAAACTAACTCTTCTTCATTTTCGAAAAAGTAAAAATCTTAGTTTGAGGTCGTAAAATTACAAGGTTAGGTTGAATTAACGTCGCTAACTGAAGCTACCCGGCAGCTAGTCAAAAAAAAAAAAAAAAAAAAAAAAAAAGAGAAAATGTTCCTGGACTTCTCCAACCAGATAATTATCTGTTTCTAATTATTGAATTGAAAGCCAATAACCAGACTCTTTTCAATGATTCTTTTTACTATGAAATATCAATAAATTTTCCTAACTCTTATTTTTTTGGGGTTTTTTTTAATAAAAAAATGTAATAGACTAGTTGCCTTTTTTATAGCTAGATAGTTGAAGAGGGGAATTGCAAAATTATCCTGTCTGTAATGCGATTCGACGATTGTAAAAAGTGATTATCACTACAACTTTTAACATTAAATGAAAAAAAATTGTGGAATAGTTGATCTACACCCATTATAACTAAATAATGTAATGCACTTGATTTAAATTGATTTTTGTAATTAAAAAATCTTTTGATATCCTCTTAAATCGTGACTTACACTACAGTTACGTGGAATTAGCCAATTACAAACTAGGGTAAGGCAGGTACATATACAATTCCGGCTTGTGTGCTTGGTCATAGACCCGCTTATAAGCCTTTGTCAAGTGAGACTGACACAAAAAGGATTTTTACTGACACAGAGAAAGTAATTACACCCAGGGCAAAGGTGGGAATCGAACAATAACAAACTAAACTGCACTGCGAAATGCAGTATGTTTGGTGTCTGGTCGCCCTACACTTGACACGATATTGGTTACAAAATTAATAAAAAAAATTGAAAAGGGAATTTTGTGATGAGTCGTTCAGATGGTGGTGCTGGCAGAGACATAACATAGAGTGGACTGCGCATTGGCAAACTTAAAGTGTCCTAAACATCTAACTTACACAGTCACATGACTGTGTCGCGTTTGGCTCGCATCTATGGCGAGTTTACCATTTGGCGAGTTTTTCCACAACGACCTGAACACAGAGGCCGACAATCTAATGTTATGATAAAGAAGCTTGGAAAGGAGCAAGGATGAATTTCTGCCGTCTCTATAACTTTCGTTCTAACTGTCCGATTTTTTTTTTTAAAAAATCATATATATATATTTTTTGAAATATTGCTTCTTCCTTTATTTTAAAAAAATCAAATATATGTATATATATATATATATGTTTTGAAATATTGCTTCTTCCTTTATTTCACCTGGAATAAATCAACTTTCTAAAACATATCAACATATTCCAAATTCAACAAATGCTCTACTTTTTACATATAAATAACTCAAAAACTACGATTGCAAAAACAGGTTTCGTTTTGATCAAATTGTAAAAAAAAATATTCTACTTCTAAGCTGTCAATGTTCAGACCATTAATTTAATTGACTTGGCCCAAAATATTTATTATAATTAGAGTTCTAACAACGTTGATTTAATCATGAATATGATTCTTCAGTATAAAATAGCTTTTAGAATAAATTCCCTCGATAGAAATTATAGTTTATGACGAACACACAATTACTAAATGTATGCAGAACTAAATAAATTTTACCCGTGAAAGTGTGACTAATCCTTTTTTATACCCCTCTTTACAATTAGGAATTCACAAGCATTTGGCATCTTGCACAAAACGTTACTGAATTAAGAGTACAACATTCACGATTGTTAACATGCTCAGAGATTAAAAGAATGTAATTAAATATTTATTATTTTAGCCAAAAGAGAAAAATTCCAACAATGCTCAAAAAATCGTCTGCAAAAACATTAAAAAAAATTCAAGCTGCCGTGATTGGTAGAAACCCACGTGACATGGATATTGATGGTAGTCTCCACTTCGGTTTGCTAGCTGATATTCAGGTCTTGCGACAATTTGGAATAGTTCGTAACGAAACGGTAGCGTTAAGTTGCCATATGTAGCAACCTTTCCCCTCTTGGCGATTTATGATGTTTAGGACATAATGCTAATCTGCAAGGGATAGCGGTTTTTTTTAGAAAAAACTGGTTTTCCATAGGTTTTTCCCTAAAAAACCGGTTTTCGGTACCGTAGGGCCTCATACAAAAAACCGGTTTTCAATCAAAACCGGGACCACCGGTTTTTTGAAAACCGGTTTTGGTTTTCCATCCCTAAGCTGCTTTACTATGAATGCGCAGTCCACTCTATGTTATGTCTCTGGGTGCTGGGCCTTCGCATCCCAAAAAGAAGAAAATCACAATAACAAGGCTATTACAAGTAACGAAATTGTAAATTTGTTGGCTGAATTATCAGACGAGAACCCAAGTGATTTTAGTTATAACAGTGACGAAAAATTTGACCTTTGATTAATTATAAAATTCTTCAATGAAAAGTTGTAAAAGATAAATATGTGATTAAATATTATTTAACTATTTTTGAATCATATTTCTTATAATAATTATGTTGGCATCTGGGTATAATCTAATTCCACGTGAGGGCATTAACTATAAATCTAACTCAAAGTGACTGGCAGTCAACGTGTTAACATCCCTACAGAACTATGGCTGTATTATTATATTTGTTATCAATGGGAAAAATATAAACTTCGAAATAGCACAAAAGCTGCATAAGCTTTAAAATTTATGTATGGAAATTCAGTAACATCTTGGAATACTAGTTCGTGTAACCACTACACCACCATGTTTATCAAGTAATCAAACGAACTTGAACTCTTAAGAACGGTTGGCGAAATGGTACTACGAATTTTATCAGAATGTGCCGTTATCGATGAATCGGAAACACCGGACGCGCTCGCGCGTCCTCAGCATCCGACGTGTTAATATAAAAAGTAACTAATCACTTATGTTCAGAAATTTGAAGTTATAAAATCGATAATTAGAAATATTACCGATTTTTAAAGAAAACCAAGACTTAAAAATGGATATTAGAAAAAGTTAACTTTTAAAAATGCTGAATGTCTTAATTTTTAAATGATTAAATTTAAGCCGAACTGTGCCGAATATATCAGTGAAGAGCGGTGCGAGAATGACGGAAATTCTCATTACTTAGTTGCTGCATAAAGTAATCACGTGTTACAGTTTATGAAAAATCTAACATAGTTAGCTAATGAAAGTAATTGTTACAAGTAACGGCGCCGCAAGCAACGCGTACTCCAATCCCTGTATAAATAGCTTAAGTAATGCAATAAAAGGAAACAAATATTTTTACAATTAATTAAAAACTTTAATGAACAATCTTTTAATACAGATCACTTTTAAAACTTTAAAATACAAGGAACCACTGGATTTCTACAACACAAAGCACCACTTTATTTTTACAATACAAAGCACTATTGGATTTTTACAATACAAAGCGCTAAAAAAACAATATGGAGCTTCGATCTTTACAATTCAAGCCTTAACAACCTTTGCAATAATTAAAATGCAGTTTGCATACACAGCAAGAGTATTTATCAGATAAACAATTTTGAAACCTGATCCATGATATTTCCTGAAACGAAAAGTACAATTAGTAGAGAACAGAGTAATAGTCTGTTCAATAGTTTTAAAGCTTACCACACTTTCATGATACATAAACATGTTTATGTCTTTACACTAAGTTGTTGTCTTGCTCTTTTGTCTTACTGATAAGAAATGCAAATGACTTACCCTTACCTTTAGTTATACTTCCAACTTTTTACTCCATTGCGATGATCTACACAAAAAAATTCAGATAACTACAGTGAACACATTGTAAAAATCCTTTTTAACCATGGTTTCATGCGCATGAAAACATAACCTATAAATCACCAATACTATAACCTTTACCTATGATTTTGGAACATTTAACACTAAATTCTAGTTCACTATGTGCACACAAATGAACCCAAGTCATGACGTCAATGCAAGAGTGATTAAACAAAAAAAAAAAAAAACGTCAAGCTTCATTATACAAAAAATATTTTTTATACTGTACATATACGAAGATGAACATTGAAGAATTTTGTATCAAGAATGAAAATACATCTTAACACAACATTTGAATGTAAATATGAATATAGTCGTAGACATTTTTAACAGAAACGTTTGGTTGACCTAAAATCAAGTCCTATTCTAACTCGCTTGTAAGAATCTGCTTTAATCTGTTGCAGACGAAGGCTAGCACTTCGTTTGCACCAGATTTAACATTAATTCCACGCTATTTTAATTTGTAGAAAGTTTGAATTTCTCAAATATTCCCAATTCAGATGGATAAATGTTTTGAAAATTTACAATTTATCGTTGAAATTTAAGGAAAATGATCGATATAATTTTTTCTTAAATTCTATACCGATTTCTCTGTTACTATTCATATAGTACATCCCAAATACGAGAACTGAATTTTTTTTTTGAAAAATAAATGATGGCATGCGTGGGTTTGGTTGAATTAGAGTTTAAGAGCTGCACAAGAGCTACTGAAGTTTTAGGTTTTTGGTTGAAATGGAGAAACTAAGACTTGTACTGCTATAATAGGGATTTTTGGAGAAATCTAAATAAGGGTTTATCCAAGTCCAATCCTAAAGTTTGTGTGGTAAATTACTTATTTCAAAGAACATTATACTATAAAGGGGTAATTTAAGTGAAACTTTGGTATTAGGGCAGTAACTATTGGCTATCCATCCCATGATGTTAGGAAACTTTTATACTATTAAAAACTGGGTAACCTTCATTTAAACTTTAATTTATACATTGTGGCAAAATAGGTTTCATTGTAAATGGTCCAATAAACTTCATTGTTTACCGCTCCGTTCCTTGGTGAATTTTGATAATGGCCAATTCAGTTGGACGCAATCCCCAATGATTTGTTCGGCCCCTATATCTCAGTTATAATTTAGAGAATGATAATTTTGCAGCTACAACTCTTAATTACACACTACCAGCTTCCCAAGACTGTAATGGTTTTGGCAGGTTATAAGCTTCGTTTAAAGACTAATTCAACAGGGATGCTCGACAACTTACAGGAAACTTTATTAGAACTAGTCTTTGTATTTTAGTTGATTAAGATGACCTTCAAATCAAATCCAAAAGGTTTGACACAGTTTGAAAAATACTTAAAAATTAAACTTTTAACTTTGGAGAATACAAGCCATAAACGACTCTTTAACAGTTATAAATCCTTTGCTTAACGTTTCTAAATTTCTCCAGTACAATTTCTTTTATGTAATGCGTAGGTTCTATGAATATTTAAGAAACATATTAAGGTTCTCTTATACACTTTCAAGATTAGCAACAATATTTATTTGTCGGCAGTTTAATTTTATTCATACGTTGCACAAGAGTTAAAATTTATTCTTATTAAATACGAGTTAAAGTCGTATACGCGTTGGTCAGTCTGTCCAAGTTCTTTAGTTATTAAAAATAACGTCGGGTTAGAGACATATGATCAGAGACTACATTTCTTAAAACAATCTGAAAATTAATCAGAATCGGTAGACTTGTACTTCAGCTAGCCCTATTTGCAGAGTCAAATTTAATATTTTCAACTAGAGCTTATTCTACCGTGTTGGTTAACGCTTTGAAAATGACACTTCACCCTTAAATTGGTCGAAAGAAGATCCAAATATCAGTTCTCAGCTTTTGATTACAGGTTTCAATTCATTTATTTCTATAAAAAATGAAGTTAAACGAGGGTCAATACGATATTAGAGTTCTTAATTTTTTTTTTTAAATTCTAACTTTTCATAAAGTTCTTTTAGCAAGTTTTGAAAGCATTTTACACTAAAAACAATGTTAAAATAATCTGTTAATAGGCGATACGACCCATTTTGTTGCATTTATAGCATAAAAATATGTAGTTTTAGAGTCTAATAGCTACTTGGGGACCCGCCTTAAGCACAATTTTTAAAAACTTAGAACAAATTTTAGCATATATTTATATGAAAAGTAGTTTAGATTAAGAATATACGTATAGGATATTGCTTGGGTCTTACGAGGATATATTTATGATTAGGTAAATGGAAGAATCTGAATATTTAAGAATAGCGTTACCGAATCCTTACTAGTACGGGAGTCCAGGCAGTTTTAGAAGTTAAAGTTTTAATGTCATTTGATATTTAAACACACGTAAACACGGTATGGTGGATTATTTTGATATTAGTATACAGCGTCTTCAACTTCAGCGATTTTCTCGACTCCGCAAACTTTAATTAAGAATTAGAAAATAGCGAATGTTCAAGCTGCAAAGTTCGAAACTAATCCAATTTTTAGGCATTTAATATATTGGTGTTAACACTTAGGGGGTGCATTTTAGTACCGAGAGAGAAAATAGATGTCGAAGATAGATCAGCCAATTTAAGTCGCAAAAGCTTCTTCACTCGACTTCATTCTGGCATTAAACTAAAATGATAACTTGTTTATTAACACCCAAAAAAGGTTAATTCTTAAAATTTAAATAGCCCATTACCATCAGCTTTTAGCATAAGATAAATGCAGCACATACAAGGTTCTGAACTGTAAAACAAATAGAAAATTAACTCAATTTTAACACTGTTCTATTCCCTTAATACACTTTTAAGAGAGTCCCCTTCGCATCGAGATTCTAGTTTCTTCATTAAAACATTCCCATTTTGTTTTTCTAGTTAATTCATGTTAACTTCTCTTTGATCTACTACTAATTAAAGACATTGGAGTAATAACTTATTTACAAATACAACCGTTAAAGCTACCTTTTAGTTTAAATTGTATAAGACCAAAGTTATGACAAGTCTAATTACAGACATTGAAATTTAGGAACGTTATAGAATGATACTCGCTTTGTCGAATTACTAGAGTTTCGTTCAGTCCTTAGTCAGAAATTTCGTTATTAAAAAGGGAAATTAAATTGGTTATAAGTTTGGATCCGTGTAAACGCTAAGAGTGAAGGTAGCAACGATAATCAAGTTTCCAGCTTATTTTTCTAAAAATTGACAATCATTGTCTACTCTAACGTCAGAATAAATCTAAAATTTTAGGATTTCGAACAAGCAATTTGTAGAGCGAAGGGTGGAAGGTATTATAATCGTTCATTCCGTCCATCACCCAATGCCATCCAACAAACTACATTTCATAAAGCATGCACGTGTTAGAGCAACAGACCGTTGCATAAATTAAATCTGGCTAACATGTGTAGAATCTTTTGTAACTTACCTAATCGGAAGCACTAACTTTAGGGTAACATAAATATAAGGTTTTTGTCCACTGAAGCTAGTAATTCACGAGTTATTTTTTTATTCACTAAGTTTATAAGGGATGCATAAAAAAATTAGGTCATCGTATTTAGTAGATATCGAAAATAAATGAATAGCCAGATTTAGCAAGCAAATCTAACGTGAAAATGTAAAGCGTTTAATATATAATTACCGTTTTTGGCAAAAAAAAATTCTGTTAAACACAAATGTGTGCAAGCGAGCTAAGCTAGATTCCGTTACAAAACTACTTTTTATTCTTTAGACTGCATTGTTTATAGTTTAAAATTACACAGAAAACCTCGGAAATTACGCACTTCGCCGTTTTTCGGCTAGACAGAATTTTCTAATTAGCATTTCTTTCTGAGCTTCAAGTGCAAGAGGGGGGATTTCTGAATGTAGCATCGTCGAAAGTCAGGCAAAGGCTGTAATGTGCCTTCGAACGCGAATTTACTTGGCGCCAGATAAGAACTCTCGATTCCACTGCAAACCGAAATCTCATGAGCAAACTTGAACTACTTTTTTTACCAAAATGTATTACAATTGTATGCAATTTCTTCCAACGCAACGAGGGAATTTAAAAATGTAAAGTTTGAAAAGTAGGTTAATACATGCTTTTGTTGTCTTGGAAATTACGCATGTGAATGAGTGTTGAAACAAACAGAAAGGGTAACCATTTCGCATTAATAACAGATTTTAAACTCTTTATTTAAACTAAACTTTTCCTCATTTAACATTCTAACCGAGACCGATTTTCCGAATACTTCCTAAATTAAAATCTTTATTTCAACATATTTTATAGCAGAATCGACAAAAATTTACAGAAATTATTTTATTCACCAAGTTTATATATAAAAAAAAATTAGACTCGTAGCTTCAAGAAAACTCGTAGCTAGAAAATTAGACTTACTAGCTTCAATGAACAGAAACCCCTTCAATTTCTGTCACCCTAAAGTTAGCGCATCTGATATGGTAAATTACAAAAGATTCTACACATGATAGCCAGATTCAATTTCTGCAACAATTTTCTCTAACTCGTGTATGCTTCATGAAATTAACTTTTGATTGAAACTGATAGTCAAGGTGTTTAATTCATATTATATTATAGCGATTCTATAGCGGAGGGTGGGACATGCCAATTGCCCAAACCACAGTAGTTGGGGTTTCTTAGCTTTTGCCAGTTTTCGTCTTTCAAATTGAGAGGTAGAATTGGTGCAAAATCCAAACTTAAGATTTATTAAAGCAACTTAAACCTTCCTACCATCCTTTTAAGACTTTTGCCCAACTATTTTAAGGAAATTTAAATACTGAAATATTAATGAAGTAGTATAATTGACACTAGAGTTGCAATGTCACTTCAAAATAAAAACACATGTTACAAACGTTGGAGAATATAAAGCCGAAATTGATTAAAACGTAATTTAATACAATAACCAGAAAAATGTAGGATAAGGGCAAGTTGCAAATTCAAACAATTCTAAAATTCAATTTCAGTCTATCAACAGCCAATGATTAAGTAATAAATTCTTTCATTTATGTTCAACACCATATCGCGATATTCGATTTTGTTGAAATAACGTCACAAAAGGGCATTTGGGCTTAGAGCGTAATTCTAAATCAGTAGGTTTTATCGATATAATAGCTATTCAAAATTGGTTCAGATTATCGACACATTAGAGATATTGGGGACTAGTTTAGTAGAGGCAAATCCAATTTATTCGCACTAGAGCTACAAGAGGGCTATTATGGCGATGAGCGTCGTAACTTAGAACGACACTCAAGTGACGAGCCAACATCTGGACACCTATGCAAGAGGACGGGGCAAAGGCTACTTGCATTCAATCACTAACGAACTATAATTACTATAGCATAACAAACCATTTTTATTGTAATCAAGCCAATAATTTAACGTTTTAAAAATTAAAAAAGTTAATGTCGGAAGCTTTGACCAGCCATGAAGCCAAGATAATTTTCTTATTGGTTTGTTGTAGAATTACTTTTCGTAGGTCAGCTCTCCAATAACTAAAGCAAGATCACAACTTATTCAGAGAAGATTATTTTAGATATTAACCATCATTGACTATAGTTAATATACCATTCAATTTTAGTACAATTTAAACTGTTCTTTTCAAGTTTACTCCAAATCGAGCAGGACATTTAGTGTACTTGAGAGTGTAAACAGTGGTAAACAAGTCTAACGTTGAGCACGATATTCAGCCAATGTAAATATTAAGGTAAAATTTAAAGTTTTAATCGTGTAACGAGCGTTTTTTGAGCTGCTGTTAAATTAAGCTGCTGTTTATGAATAAGTTATCAAGTTTTGAAAAATACAGAAAATCGAATGTTTATTTAAATCCTTAAGAAACAACAATTAACCTGTTCTCCCTAGTTGCAAGTATCAGAATAAATAACGTTACTCGGTTCTGCAGTATTTAATAAAATTTGGCCGCAAAAAATCTAAACCATCAATGATTGAAGCATCTTCCTAGTAAAAATTTTTTTTTAAAATTTTACAAGTGCACGTGGTATAGATTGTGACGTCTTCGAGCGTTTAGCAAAGGTCGTAGTGCCTTTAAATGCGAAAGCTACTTGCCGCGGCATAAGAAAAAAAAAAGACCTAAAACACTCGATTTAACCACAAACTAAAACCGGATGCAAACTTGTTAAAGCAACTATTATCAGCTTGTATATAAATCGGGAAATAAGCTTGATGGGGTGCATGCAATCTGTCCAAATAGTTCAAGTGACTGGGTTATTTAGGGGGCCATAGCTAGGTACAAATTTAATTCCAAGAACCATAATTTTACTTTCATACTAATATCAGCTAAATATCATACTCAATGTAGACCAGTTCACCATTGTTTTCACACTTAAGTGTACCAAATGCCATGCTCGATTGTTAATAAACTTGAAAAGAATTTCCGAGACTTTAGTGTGAACCATCACACTAGAGCTACACGTGAGCTGTTAACGAGAGACCACTTTTAGATTAATGTTCGATTCTAAAAAATCTTGCATTAGTTGTTGGAAAGTGAGCTAAAATGCAATGTCTTTAGCAAAGTATTGCTTCATTGCACCAATCCGCTTTTCATTTCTTATCACACCAGTGAAATTTGGAACATAGCTAAGAAACCTTTGAAATTTAAAAAGTTATTAGATCCGGTGTAAGCCTACCTGTATTTTCTTTGAGTTTGTGGGCAGGGGAATGAGATTCTCATTAACAGCTTTAATAAATTTGTAATATTTTAAAACTGCATTGATTTCAGTCATTAGAAATTTAATTGATATTCATTGGCGCTTCTTATTTTGAAACGAGTCTTAGCATCGTAGTTATAAGAATTTAATTTCGCATACGCTAATTATATGAAAGTACAATTTGTCACCATTCTCACTTCAAACTATCCGATTCATAGTTTTAAAGAATATTTAAATGCAGAGCTGTGGGTTAAAATTTGTGAAGCATTTGCATTTAATTCCAATTAAATACCCAGTAAAAATTTGCCAACATTTGCGATAAATAAGTCACGCTTAAGGAGAGGTAATCTTAAACTAGAATACAAGGCTTTTTGGTTTGTATTAAGTTGCGTCGCATTACAGCTACACGAGGGGTTTTACCACTTGGAGACTTGTGGCTGTTCAAATATTTAACTTTAATAAGTACACCAATCTATCAAGTTGGTTTGAGAGCAATTCGGAATTTGCATGCCAAAACTTTTAGGAATCTGCTGTAGAACAAGGGGTTCCTTTAAAAACTTTCGCAACCGAAAATCATTGCCAGAAGTTTTATTAGAGTTAATGGATTTGGAAGGCAAGTGCTCTTACTACTCTATTAAAATAAAATTTACCCAATGTGTTAACACCAGTCAAGATTACGAAATTAGTTTAAGATTTTTAACATATACGTACACGTTATAAGGTTGAGGTAATTTTAAAACCAACAGATCTAAGCGAGCGCTATTTTGCATTAGCTTAACAGTTTCAATACTAAAACGTTCAACTAAGGATTCGATTATGATACTCTTATCGTATATATTATGTAGAAACAAAAAACCCGATTCGCGAAAGTTAAAAAACCACCTTGTATAATCTTTATTGACCGATTTCAGAGTTAATTCACATACTAATTAGTAAATTCAACTCAGCCGTAAAATACATATCTTTAACAAATTAGCGAGTATGTTGCTGGATTGCCAAATCAAGATTTTTAAAGGTAAATTAGATTGCTAAATTTTTAACGTCCAAATTACTACCAGACTGCTCTATAAATGGTTCAACTCGGTGTTAACGTTACATTTTGATTTTGGTATTTTTAAATATCATTTTATACTTTATTTTGGACAGTTTTGTTTCGATGAAGACTTGCTTTTACTTTTGCAATAAGTTTTAGGGTTCGGTTACTTAAAAAGCGCGATTTCTCTTTTCTAAACGATGACAATTATGTAGGATCTATTTCAAACGGCTACAAATATGTACAATAGATTTAAGTTCAAAGAATTTATTAACTAGTCGCATAATACAATGCATTTTCTATAGGTTTTCTGATATCTAATTTTATTCTAAAACGGAACTCTGGACAAGTGTCGCAAGTCTAGATGCTAATCAACTATTGTTTCTTAGTTTATAAGAACTAATATACCTTTAAAAGCGAGAATGTCATTTCCAAAGCTGTAACCAAAAATTAGCAGTTAAATTTACTCGTAATTTCATAGTTGAGTTATTGCACTAGAGCTACTTGAGGGCTATTGTCGATTCTTTATACTTAATTTAGAACCAATCAAAGGTCTAAATTGTCATAGAAAATGCTGTGCACTAACGCTTTTTTTACACAAAATTCTTTGACCTAAGTGGCGTAATGTTCTCGAATAACACCCAAACTGTCTCTTTGCTACTTAATGGTGAAAGGAAATATAGTTAAGGATTTAATTTCTTCATGCGTATTGTGAGTTTGGGGAATCACTTATTTTACAATTTAAAGCAAGATAACCTTGAACCCAAGATTTAATTTTTTTTACTTAATTAGCCCAAATTTTCAGTTTATTATTAGGTCATTTCAATTACATCTACTTACAACGAACAGAAAATAATTCACCAGTCAGCATTGTTATTACCATTAACAAATTTAAGCTTTTAGTACTTATAAAACTGAAATCTTAATCTCCTGATATAACGTTTTCCAAGGCCATACTCCAGTAACTTTACTGACATTTGCCATCTGTTCAAAGGGTCAAAATCTTATTTAATAGCAGTTGTTATTTTTACCTTAAATCGCACAATTTTTAAAATTAAGTCAAAACTTTCAGAGTTGTCAAGGTCATCTTAAATATCCATTCTTACGGTGTTAGCACTCCTAAAACACTCATAATCCATCTTTAACAGACACATCACTCTTTAAACTACTTAACTTAGTTTATATTTCAATAATAACTTCAATTAGTATACACATTTATTACTAAAATCCTTGAAATGAAAATTTCTCAGCCCTAAAGCCATTTCCGGTGATGAATTTTCCCACCTCTTCCAAATTAAACGCATTTTTGACCAATTAATATCGATTTCATCCTAGAAATTCAACTGATCACGAACCATTTTAGAGAAATAAATTGGCTTAAATTGGTATTAATCAGATTATGAAACGCCACACAGAAAATTCGGTTCAGTAAAATGAATGATTTAGGTGTTTCAATGACAACGGATATCGTAATTTTGAAAAGAAAATTTCGACTGAAAGAAAATTTGGAAGCTTCTACTTTTGCAATAACGGTTACATATCCCAACTAAATTTAAGGTTTTCCCAATTTCAATTGAATATTCGTACCAAATAATTTTAAAACTTTGCACTTGCTTAATAAACGTTTCTGTTGTACAATATATATTAAATAATAAAGCTACTTTGAATCGAAGGTATACAGCGAACTTGACATCAGAGTTGATTGCAGAACTCTAGAATGAGGGAACGGCTCCGGTAAAACTTGATCCCGATGACGTTGAGTCGATGAAGGTGGCCTTGTTTGATGATCCCTCTGTGGAGAAGTTTTTGATGAGATTTGAAGAAGCTCCGAAGCGATTCCCAGCAATAAATGTCAAACTTTTTGAAATAAAAATACTAAAATTAGCATCAAGTTTGTTTTCATAGATAGAATTTGCAAGTCTTTTTAAAAAATGGCTATGCCTTACCCGTGATGAAACATGTGCCCTCAATGCTCGTAGAGTTGGTGAAGCTCTCAAATTAATATCGAAATCTAAAATTTAAAGAAACTATTAGTTAAAGTCGACCACTCTACAAGTATTTGAAATACCAAATTTTTAAAAAAATCTAAGTGTTTTAATACACATATACATACCGTATTAGTTCGAAAGAAGAATTTCAGTCTGTTGAACTAACGATGGAGAGTCTAATCCTAGGATGCTCAGTAGCTGTTAATTATAATGACACCGACAACCCTATTGCAATACCCTGCAAAAAATTGAGGGATTAATAATAAGTTTACTGGATTCCTAACATTTAAGTATTCATGGTTAACTATCCTACAGAATTACATTCTAACTTTTCTCTGACATGTTTTACTTAGTTCTAGCACGATACTAATTTCTTACTGTAACAGATTCATGGCTAAGATTTTCACAATTGCTTTGTGCCTCTTTTCATCCGCAATAAAAGCGTAAATTTTTAATGAAACACCCTATAACGCTTTATTAAGCAGTCTCCAGGTCAGACATTCCAGGTCCCAACAGGTCCTCTCCAGGGTCAAACATTCAACTTCCAGCAAAAGAGTAGACGATGAAATAGGGTACTTGACAGTATCGCTAACATACCTTACAATATCAATTAAGTTATATATTAAACTCAAAAATAACAAATATGTACTTTTTGAGAAATAAATCTTTAATAGAAATCATTTTAAAATAGTTTTCTTCATCAATAAGTCACTTGATCACAAGCGTCGATTTGGCTGACGTCACTAGTAAGTATGAACATACTGGTCGGACGTTGTTTTGTAATTAAACTTAAAGTAAAAAAAATATATAATAGAAGGTGGTTTTACAGAAGCGGGTAGTTCAAATTCGGTCAAATTAGATCCCAATATGGCGTCTCATAGTTTGTTTTTTACTTACTAGTGTCGTCCCAGATGCCACGCCACAGTCAGAAAGCGTTTTTGTGCATAATTTTTCATCAGAATTTTAAAATTCATGTTTTACGCTTTGACATAATTTGAAAGAAAAAAGTCGTATTTTTATTTTGTACAGACGCTCAATTTACCATGGTAAAAAAATAGTCAAATTATCCTATTACAGAGTCTGACCTCAAGAACATTCTGTACGCTCCTCTGTATCAGTGGGAAAGAAATGTACAATTACCTTTTAGTTCTAGTCGGTAACCCACGGCTATTAGCAATACCACCTAGATTAGAAAGCCGAAGAACTAAGTTACACAACGTCACACTAATAGACCAATTTCGATTTGTTGACCAATAACGTCGCATCTAGATTCATCTTATCTTAAAAATTTATTCAAATATAAGATCTAGTCAGGAATGATCATTAGTTAAAACCACAGAATCGGTCCACTAATTTGATGTCAAGCATTTAGTTCGCCGGCCTTCTAATCTAGTTGGTATTGCTATTAGTCAGAAAGAACTAGAAAGTTTGAAAATCAACATTGGCCTTTTCAGCAAACTTACCAAAGTGCACCGGTGAAAGGCAGAATTGAAGATGTCCAAGTGCAAAATTGTAGCATTTCTGCATACTGGCTGGGTACTGCATACTGGCTATTGATTCTGCGGAAGTATGACAGATCTGCAATACAATATACATTAAAATTTTTAACACAAAGTCAATTGTATTCAATGAGGGTCAAAAGTAGTTTAGAAAATCGGAATTGCGATACTACAAGGCGAGGCAAACACAAGTGGCCCCGGTCTAGAGATAGAAATACGTTGAAATGCTTGGCGAGAAAAACTCTTGAAGCCGCCTGAAACCTGTTTTTGCATTGGTTGGATCGGATTAGCTTCACATTAGAGCTACTCGCAGACTAGTGGCGAGTTCCGATCTTGGTTCGTATTGTACGAGGACGTCCCATAACGCAAATTTTGTGTTTTGCAATAACTTTATAATGTTATGTATTACCAAAAACAAAAAGGTCCGATTCTCTAGGATGAATAACGACCGAAACAATCAAATAATCACTGGTGGGAACTTTTCTTGATAAGCTTTACAAACCTTGTTTATATTTCATTTCAACTATCTTCTAAAATCGTATTGTAGTTGCCGTCAAATAAGTCACCAAGCGTTTGTTTGGGCTTAGTAGTGAAGCACTCAATAGCTTCAGTTAACAAACCTGTTTTTGTAGTGGTTTTAGACTTGACAACATTTCTGTCATCCTTATTTCTAGACCGGGCCACTTTAACTTTGCCTCACCCTGTACAACTTAATCCAAAAGTTTTTTTAATTTCAGAAATAGCCCAATTAAAATTCTGACAAGTTAAATTTGCTTGTAAAGTCCTTTGCCGATATTAACACTGGTTAAAAGAATGTAAATTAATCTGGTTTTTAAGTTCATTTAAAATCTTAAGATTTTAAATGAGCTTTAAGAATTAACAAAAAGGGGGAGATAAGGCGCTTAATTTAATTCAAAACTAAATCAATTTACATATTTGGTAAAGAAATCGTACATAACAATTAATATCTAGAATTACAAGCTTACCGAAGTCGTTTCTCCGACAGATAAAGACTATCAAACATCAAGTTACAGCTAGTCAAATTACGCTGTCTTTGAACTAGTCAAACTTCACGTAGCGATGTAGCAGCACGATTTACACAATGGCGGTAGACCTATAATAAAAGAAAATCCTTTTGAATATTAAGAAACAGTGTTAGAGATTAAATTATACTACTTAATTGTAGGAGATATTCTACTTAAAAGCGTTTCCCCAAACATACTAGGACTCGTAAAAAATCTTAGTGTTATAATTGAACTAGTTTATTAAATAAAAGTTGCAAACAAGTGAAACTTCCATAATAATGTTTCACTTACAAAAAGGTCTAGAGAGCGATTTGTAAACAGTAGTCGAGCGTTATTTTTTTTTAAATGGTTTAATTACGTCTTTTATATTTACTGACTCAAGTGCTAGCAATCCAGCATTAAGACTTGCTTTTGAAATGTCCTGAAAACTTGCATTTATTATGTATATGTGCATATACATTGTACTGGAGACTATTCCTTCTTTACACAAAATCCTACACCTAATTTGAAAATAAAATAAGAGATTTTATTACACAAAATGGCGAATTACCTTCGTTGCTGCAGAAGCTCATCTTGACAGACCAATTCTAAAGCGAATAAAAAGGTCTCACGATAGCTACGAATTTCAGTTACAATGTAGCTTTTGCTCTTCGGCGGGTTTTGTATGACGGTGTCTGCTTATATAACTTCTCAGTTATTTCTAGAAAGTTCCTTGACCAATCATGATAGGCTGTCAAAGGAACTATAACGCAGTATTTCGCACCCAATTTGCATAAATTCTAGAAATATTTTCTACTCCCGCAAACTATCTGTAACGTAAAATTTACAGTATTTTTTGTTTTGGTTGTTTGGAAAAAATCGAACTAGAGCGTCAGTAGTCAATTGATGTCGGTGCAAACAATCCTAAGTAAAGAATTAGCTCTTGTAGCTCTAGTGCGACGATAATTCAAACTAACCTAACCTAACTCAAGAATTGGTAACAAGAATTAGCAATTCTTAAGTACAGTAGGCGCGTTTCCATGACCCATCGAATCCATGGATTGAAGAGCAAACTCAGCAATTTTTACCTCCTGGGGATTTTTTCCCAGACCGAACCGGAATTTCAGGGTTCATTGGGGGGTTTCGCAAACCCTCCAATGAAGGAGTGTTTGATGTTTCATACCATGGATTCGGCCATAGACTACCATTTGGGTTGGAAATCCTGCTCGACCTCTTTTTCTTCTAATAAAGATTTTGGCATTCCATGGATTCAATGGCTCATGTAAACGCGCCTATTACCACTCAAAAGACTTGAAACATGTCCATAACACTCGTAAATCTTTAGTGGGACGTCATTTCAACCAAATGCTTTTCTTGGGGACCGCATGACCTTGGGGTTTGGATAACAGGCCATTATGCTAGCACTCTGCGCGCTGTATTGTGTGCGGGTTCGATTCCCGCTTTCGCCCTGGGTGTACTTCTTTTCCCTGTGTCAGTAAAAATAATTTGTGTGTTTGTGTAACTTGGCGAAGGCTTATAAGCGGGTCTCTGATCAAACACACAAGTCGGAATATACCGGGAGGTTATAAAATAACGCTCGCCATTCGGAGAGGTCTGTAGCTTGAACGAATAATCCGAATGCAACAAGCATTGAGACACTTACTAATCAAGAAAGGGAGAAAGAATCGAATCATAAAAAAGAAAATCTTCTCTTAAGGGGTCTAAGGAGTCTTAAAAATGTGCAAAGAAGGAACTACAAAGTATAGTTTGATCTGTCATGTAATTTTTTAACTGCTCAATATACAAGTATAATTTTTTATATGTAATTCTACAAGATTTATTTATTATAAAACAAATTTTAAAATTTATGAAACTTTAGCCAAAACTAAAATAAATGATATTAAACATAAAGCTATTTTAACACATTGTGATTAGGCTTGCGCGGCAAATTTTGAGGTCAAAATTGAAAAAATGACCAAGAAAATGACTTTATATTGTAGAAATATGTACAAACTAGGACTTATACCTAAATTATCATCTCAATTTTAATAAGAAATTATTTTAAGAGCTTTTTTCTAAAAAAATTAATAAATTTTTTTTAAATTTTGATTTTAAATTTATTTTTAAATAATTTCTAATTAAAATTTAGCTGAGAATTTAGGTATAAGTCCTAGTTTGTACATATTTGTACAATATAAAGTCATTTTCTTGGTCATTTTTTCAATTTTGACCTCAAAATTTGCCGCGCAAGCCTAATCACAATGTGTTAAAACAGCTTTATGTTTAATATCATTTATTTTAGTTTTGGCTAAAGTTTCATAAATCTTAAAATTTGTTTTATAATAAATAAATCTTGTAGAATTACATATAAAAAAATTATACTTGTATATTGAGCAGTTAAAAAATTACATGAGAGATCAAACTATACTTTGTAGTTCCTTCTTTGCACATTTTTAAGACTCCTTAGACCCCTTAACCAGGGTACTGAAATTACTGTGGCGTAATTATCTGTGTTGGCCGTAATTGGTCATAATTGTCTATGCCTCGTAATTTAGAACCGTGGTCAAGAGACGAGTTTCTTTTTTATGATTTCATTCTTTTTCCTGAAAAAGAAACTCGTCTCTTGACCAGGGTTCTAAGTTACGAGGCGTAATTGTTTGTGCTGGCCGTAATCGGCCGTAATTGGCTATGCCTTGTAATTTAGAACCCTGGTCAAGAAACGAGTTTCTTTTTATGATTACATCCCCCTCCCCTTCTTGATTAACCACCCGGTATGTGTGCATACCATACGCCCCCTAAGCAAGTTGAGTTGTAAGAAAACTTTCTGCAAATTTTGTATTAAACATTAACGGGTGCGGGTTCGATTTCCGCCTTCTCCCTGATTGTACTTCCATTCCTTATGACAGTAAACATTTTTCTGTGTCTGTCTTATTTGACGGAAGGCTTATAAGCGGGTCTCTGATCAAGCACACAAGCCGGAATATAAATGTTAACTACTCTACCCTACCCTGGATTAAACATTCTTTAAATCCCCTAAAACAGGTATATCACTACATGTTTGGATGTGATCTCTATAATTTTTGACTATACCATTCTTCAGCATAAAAAACTATACATAGCTGCAGAAAATACAAACATACATTCTTAAATTTCTTTTTATTTCGGTAATTATACAGAATAACTTATTTAAGGGTACCGTAACATTTAAAAATTTAAGGATACAGTAACATTTAAAGTGCTGAAATAACGATGATATTATCCCCATCATTATTTTTAATGAAGACTTTAAAGATTGTGGATTTACAATTGGAAACTGTATGAGTTTATAACTAGACACACACACACTATATTGATAAAAACAACAGGGCGTAGAACTCAATATAGTTCGAAGATCGAATTATAGGCTGCCACAAGTTGGCAATCATAATATTTTGATTGTGGAAGTTTCCACTTTGATTTAAATTTTTAAGCCAGAGGAAAAAGGGTAGCCAGCTCAAAGCGTTTGGCGAGAAGAAGGGATTGTTGGACTAGTTCGATTGTAAATAATGTATCTCACTAGAACTACACATCAGTTATCGGCGATAGATTGCAGCGCGTCTCAAAAGTTTATAGACGGCTGCTTTTTTCAAGTTTAACACGTTGACTGCGGCGATATAGATTAAAAATTTGGCATCGATAGAGGATGTTGTGAAGTAGAAGATCATCTTATTTTTTAAACCTGTTCGTTACAATATAAATGAACTATCTGTTCTTCATTTTCAAAAAAGTAAAAATCTTAGTTCGAGGTCGTAAAATTAAAAGGTTAGGTTGAATTAACGTCGCTAACTGAAGCTACACGACAGGTCGTCGTAAAAATACGAGGAAATGATACTGGCCATTTCCAATCGAATAACTCAGCAACTTTCAATGATACTGGCCATTTCCAATCGAATAACTCAGAAACTTTCACTAATCATTGAATTGAAAGCCAATAACCAGATTTGTTTCAGTGATTAACTTGCTATGAAATTATTAGTAATTCTTATTTTTTGCTTTGTTTTTGTTTGAAAAAATTACAAAAATAAAACAGACTATTTGCTATTTTTAATAGCTAGATAGTTCAATAAAAAAACTAAACAGCACTGCAAAATGCAGTATGACTGGTCGCCCTTTACTTGAACCGAAAGATTTAATTTCCTCGTAATTTGAAATTGAATGTACTCTTTGAAATCCTCAAGTATTATTCTGAGCACAGTGGGATCGATTGCAAAAGTGGAAAATCTAATATTCTACTTTCTATATCCACAAATTGATCATCAAATAATCTTAAATTTGCTTGAGGTGAACCAGGGAACGGGCGCGCGTAACATACTCAAGGACTTTTTTTACAACTATTATTCTTAAGTTACTTATAATTTTCAAAGTTCTCCAAACGTTTAAACTCGGTTAGAAATTCACTCGATCAACTTCTGAATTTATCTACTGCAGAGATACCCCTTAAAAATAATCACCATCAAAATGTGTCGTCAATAGCCCGCGCCTGCTCCCGGGTAAACGTAATTCAAATAGGTGACAAATAACGCAAATACTGCATAAGCTTTAAAATCTATGAACGAAAATTTATCAGTCACATCTGGAATTACTAAGTGTCAATTAAATATCATTCAAAAGGGTAGATGAAAGAGCTAGATCATGTAGTTTGTGTAACCACTAGACCATCACGTTTATAAAGTTTACAAAAGAACTTGAACTCTTAAGAACGGTTGGCGAAATAGTACTATGAATTTTATCAGAATGTGCTATTATCGATGAATCGGAAAAGCAGGACGCGCTGGCGCGTCCTCAGCATCCGAAGTGTTAAGAGATCAACAAGCGAGTGTGAGTGACGTAATAATTTATGCAAATATCTAAGATTTTATTTCAAACAATAAAATGCTCAAACAACTGTGAGAGACCATAAATTTATTTTTAAAAAATAAAAACGAAAAAATGCTGTCCAAAAGTTTATGGACAAAAGGTGTTACGAGCCGTTTTTATTATTTAAAATATTAATTTGCATATTCTATTACTTGTGCACGTGACGTAATAGCTTCCCGAAATAAAAACTAGTGGATTATTTCTTTTTTGGTTGATTGCAAAGATGCCTGCCAACGTGCAATTTACGAAAAATGAAATTTTACAAATTCATCGTTTAAAATCTCGTGGCATGAGAGTTGTAGATATTTCTAGAAGAATTAAGCGTAGCAAAGCTGGAATTTATCAAATCCTAGCGAAAGGTGATAATTTCGAACCAAAATCTCGTCCTGGAAGACCAAAAAGGACAACAAAGAGGCAAGACCGAGAAATTGTGAGACTTGTTTCGACCGAAAATTTGTCCGTACGATCTACAGCCAAAGAAATTACAGCTTCAGTATCGAAGTCTACAGTCCACCGAAGGCTAAAAGCTAAGTAAGTTTTTAAAATATCATAAAGTGCGACGCACGCCAAAGCTTACAAAACGCCATAAAGACGCTTGAGTTAAGTGGGCAAGAAATTACATGCATTACAAAGACGAATGGCTAAGTGTGGTTTTCAGTGACGAAAAAATGTTTAATTTAGATGGTCCCGATGGATGGAAGTACTATTGGCACGATCTTCGGAAGGAACCAAGGTATTTTTTAAGCAGGCAACAAGGAGGGGGTTCAGTAATGGTGTGGGGAGCCTTCTCCTTCAACGGAACAACTGATATTGCTTTCTTGAAAGGTCGAAAATATTCTGATGATTATCAAGAAACTCTTGAAGCCCACTTACTGCCATTTGGAGAGTTGCTAGGGGGAAAAATGGGAATATCAACAAGACAACTGCTCAATTCATGTGTCTAACTCCACTTTGCAGTGGTTTAGACGCCACAATGTTAAAGTTATGGAGTGGCCAGCTTTAAGTCCTGACCTGAACCCCATGGAGAACCTCTGGGGGATACTTTCGAGGGACGTTTATGCAAATGGGCGCCAATTTGCAACAGTTCAGAATCTAAAGATGCAAATTGAACAAAGTTGGTTTAATTTGAAGCCCGAAATTCTCCAAACTCTTGTTTTAGGTATGCAGGATCGAGTTTTTCAAGTGATAATGAAGAACGGTTTAAAAATTTGAACAATAGTGCAAAATTAAATGGAAAAATGGACTTGTCTATAAACTGTTGGGACACCCGAATTTAATTTTTTTCATTTTTCACGAAATCAGTGATGTTGTTACTTTATTTGTGTACAGTACTAATATTGTATTGAGATTTTTAATAATTAAAAATAAAAAAAATATTGCTAAGCGTTTCCCTATTATAAAATTTAAAAAACACAGCAGTCCATTAACTTTTGGGACGCGCTGTATTGTCGTTATCGATATACCCTTCAATTGATAACCTGTATCTAAACCGTAAAGAAATTTGCGCCCATAAAAGCAATGAATCGCCAAACATAGTAACTCTTGCCCAAACCAAAACCTTCCTTCTCTTTTTTCGAAGTGGACTGTTCCACAATGAAATCATTTTTATTGCCAACTTGTGGCAGCCAGACTATAGCAACATTTCGTATTTCCAGTCTTCAGATTATCGAGGTTAGTCACGGCCAACTTCAATAACAAGGCCAGAGCGAAGCTTTCCCAAACATGAGCTAGACGGAATTTTTGACGTCACTATTCCGAGTGCCGATGATTGAGAAACTAGTTCGGATGCATTCGGAACCCTAAAAATGTTGTCAGCCGTGAACGAGTATTTCCGAACAGACTTCGAGACAGATTATCTTCACTTTCGGAACAACGTCACTCGGAACTAGGACGTCGAAAATTCCGTCCCAGAGCTTGTTTAGGAGAGCTTCTTTGGCCTTATATTTGAGTAGGCCGTGGGTTAGTCCGTTTTCACAACTTCGTCAAGCGGAGTCTGCATTTCTGTTTTTCTCTCGCAACTTGTCGGCGACGATTTCGGCCCTTTCTGCTCGTTGCTCTGCGTCTTCCAACTGCTGCTGGACTCTGCTGTATTTAGACAAGTGCTCGGCAGCAATCGCTTCCTGAAAAAGAAAATTAAGAAAAACTTTTAGTGGTTGGACATAGCTTTTACATGCGAAGGTCCGTGCAAAAATTTACAAAGGTAGAACTTATTGAATTTAGCCTCCGAATGTACATAAAAACATAAATATATTTTTTTGGAAAAATTGCTTTGTAATAGGACACTTTTTCCAAATGTATAGTAAAGCGGTGGTGCTGTTATCTTGTGGAAAAGGGACAATTTATTTTGGTGCTGCCATCTTGTGGAAAATAGGCAGCTTATTTTGGTGCTGCCATCTAGTGGGAAAGATACAACTTATTTTGGTGCTGCCATCTAGTGGAAAAGAGGCAACTTATTTTGGTGCTGATATCTTATGGAAAAGAAGCAATTTTTTTGGTGCTGCCATCTTGTGGAAAAGCGGCAATTTATTTTTGTGTTGCCATCTTGTGGGAAAGAGGCAAATTATTTTGGTGCTGCCATCCTGTGGAAGTGGAACAGAAACAATTGACTTTGACGCTGCCATCTTGTGGTTTACGAATTATACTCATTAGTGATAATTCAAAAATAACCTAACCTACTCATAAGTGAATACCGTTAATAAAGCCCATGCTATCGAAAGTTGCTATCTGTTACAGGTATTAGTTATCATTTGGATCAAGTAATCTTAAGTTAAAATAAAAGTTATTAAAATTGTTAATTTGATATCATTCAACCAGAAAAAGTTGAACTGTTTTCCTTATTTTTAATGTTTTCCCTAGATGTAAGTACGATATAATTTAAAATGGACTTATGTGACCCCTTACAGGTAGGCTCATGTGGTTTGACAAAAATAAAGGGGGTGATTTCTTGCTGGGCCTCATATGGGTAGTCTACACTATTCTAGTGGGCCCATACAGATACAACATTATAGTGCGACCTGAGTAACACAACAGGCTCAAAGACTACAGAAACACCCATTCGCCCTTTTAATGGTCCAGTAAACACGCGAAGACTTTAACTTATTTTAATGTATACAACACAATAATAATTTTATACGAAGGTAATATCGTCACTTAAGTTCCCACATGTGCTATCTCACTTTGCACAACGGATCAGATTTACTGTACGCTAACCCTTGGCGCGATTTTTTCAGATTGGGCGATAAATGATTTTTTGCGCCAATCTGTCTGACTTCGACTGATGAATTCGAATTCTTTGACTTCAAAACGACGTAGTTTTCCGGCAACCCTATCTGACCATTATTTATTAGTGCAGTAAAGAGAGCGTAACGTCAAAAGTCGCCAGAATACGGACTATTGGCGCGAATTTGGAAGGTTCGGCAAGGGTTACCTCACAGTAAATCCGATCCTTTGTGCAAAGTGAGCTAGCACATGTGGGAACTTAGTGACCATATGATACACTTACCACTTCTTCACACTGTTTCTTAAATGCCTTGACTGTCTGTTGGAGTGTGTCTATGACACCTTGGAGGGCGTCATGGCTTTTCCGGTCTTCAGCCACTTTTAATTGAAGTTCCAACACTCTTTCCTTACAATTGCGAACAGTTTTAAGGACTTCAGAGTTACGTCTTCGCTTTTTGTCCAAATCTAGCTGAAGCTCACGAATCTGTTAAAATATATGCATTAATTAAATGTTATTTGGGCGGTTATAATGCATGTAATTTCAATTAAATTTGATTATTTTTTCAGTATTTGACTTATAAATTTAGACTTTAAGACTATATGTTTTAAAATGTATAATGCATTATTAACGAACAAATGTGTATTATTACTATCTTGATTTCTTGCATCATCGATTTATAATTTGATAGAAGGTGGATTTTTGAAATTTTCTGTTTGATTAAAGTTTCATCAGATAAAACCATTTTGAATTAAGTCTTTGGTTGCAAATTCAATTACTTTTGAAAGTATGTATAATTGAAAGAGTTAGGAAAAATATATAAAAATATGAAAAAACAATTGATAAGGCCCAGTGGTTTTCTTACCATTGCTAATTTGGTATCTATATTATTGAATTGTATTTTTTTTGTCATTTAACAGTAATTATGGTGCAATCTAGTAAGTATACACCTATGTTTAAAAGTTACAAATCTATTGAGAAAAGAGCTCTGACTTGAGAAAGTTTGAATCTTCAGAAAGCAAATTGACAGATTGAAATGATTTGACAGAAGTTGGAATGAAATTTTAATGAGTTATAAGAGGATAAAAGCCCCGTCTGTGGCCGTGTGGTTAAGGCATCAGTCTAGAGATTCAACCTTCTAAGTGAGTGGGGATCCACTCCTATGCCATAGTGTAAATCGGATCTCTGCACTGGAAATAGTAGAAAAAATCCTCAATCACGGATGGGTCCGAGTACACTGGGACATACATGCTCGTTAAATCTGTGGAGTCCAAAGTCCCGAAGACGTTAGCATACGATATCGCTCAATATTCCGTTTGGTGCCCGCTCCTTATCGACATCGTCACTTGACCAGGTTTCTAAATTACAAGGCGTTATTGGCTTTGTTAAAGCTCCGAAAGGAGGTTATAAATAGGCAGTAGAAACCATAACATTGCAAGAGGTTACAAATATTTAAAATTAAAAACGTGCTATGTGATGTTTTTGAGAAAAAGAAAGAAGTTTTTGTGTCCATTAAAAGATTATTCCTTCCTTTAAATTTAACAAGTTATAGCTTTTTCATAATCTTTAAATTAAGTATCTTTTACTGTTTGCAAGTACTCTTTTTATCCAATCCAAGTGAAATCTAAAAACTTTTCAATTCACTTTCCAGTTTTCACCTTTTGTCACATAGCCCTTTCTCCCACCAATCTCTTCAATAACTATTTTAAAGCAAAACTTACCTGTTCCTGAAACTTCTCAAGGCTCCTCTCCCCTTTCGGAAGATTAGCTGCTTCTGCTTCTTCAATCCTAACTTGCAGGTCTTTAATCTGCTCCTCCATTACAAAAAATCACTGCAAATATCTTCGCGATCTGCAAATATCTTCGCGATCCAGGGATTTCTGTATAAATAATTTAAATTTAAATTTTTTTAAAAACTAATTATTTTTTTAGCAATTTAATATAGCACGTACATCTGCAAGAGAAAAAGCTGCACCACCTCTTGTTTCTCAGATGTTTATAATCTTGAGGATTTTTTTAGGGGATATTTGTAAAAGAAAAGTATTTCTGGGCTGATTTCCGTCAAAACAATTGCTTAAGTGGTCGTGTATATATAAAATCGAGCTTGCTATTATTTTTCAAAACCAAAATACCCTAAATATTTATTTTTACAATTTTTCACACCATGTTAACTTTAATTAACAATTCTTTTGACTTTTCGTTCTTTTATTGACACACATATTTATTTATAATCATAATCATGAAACTTAACGGTTTGAAGATTATCCAAAAATTCGTTCAAAATTAATGCTTTAATATCTCAGCAATTATTTCTTAAACATCTTAGGTCTTGGGGGTATTTTTAAAATGCTTAGCATTTTTATTTAAAAAAAATTGGGGGGTTTTATTGGTTTTAATAGCTGGTATCTATTCCGGACAGATCTTTACGTCAATCTTATTGACCTAATTAAACACACAACATTTTGTCTTGAATAATTACACCTTTCTCAAAGTCCGCTGATCAATAGCAGCCGAAAACCAAGGGGTGACGAGCATTTCCCTACAAATACTAATAAGCTAAATAATAATAAACCAAATAAATTAAAATTATACAATATACAATCAGTGTTAAACAATTTCAAATGCATGTATAATACATAGCAGTCCATTGTACCTAATTGCTATTACAAAATTTCAAATATGTGAAAAAATAGAATGTCTTTACCAAAAGAGTTACAAGGAGAATCTACCTATACCCTAGTAGAAATGAACGCAGCGGTGTTTTAAAATAAGACTTACTATTCTATTTTAAGACTGTTGGAAGAGGGGAATTCTGACTGTTAAGTGTGCTCTATTTGCGTAGAGTTAGTTTATTTTATGCTTGCAACTTAGTCACTAATATGACAGCTATTAGCAGATTAAATTTCCTAAAAATTAAATTTTTCTCAATTTTTTAATATTTTATGTATTTTTTTGCAATAATAAAATATACCTATGCTGTCATGTTATTTCAAGCACTATAATTTCGTTATACTTGGGTTAAAACGTCACCACAGAATTGTGTTCTGTTGAACAATAACAAAAATTTGTTGCAACTAAATAATAATGCATGGTAAGTGCAAAAATGTGTTGAGAATGAAGTGAATACTAAAATGAATTTAATAATTTTGTCAGACATAATTTACGAAACAATAAAGTTTACAATTTTATTGGCAATCGCTAATGAATATAATCTATATGTCTTATCTTGTGATTGTCACAGCATAAATTTCTTCACAAGTTGTGATTTCGTCGTTTGAATAAAATTCTTTAGTGCAGTTTCTAATTTGCATACGTCGAGTCTCCGACTCAAAAAATTGGATATTTGTGTGTTTTGCCGTCATAAATTTTTATTAACGATCGAATCATCTATATTATGAAAAGACGACGTATTTCCTATACTTATTTAAGTTGCTCATAACTAAGTACACATACATAACTTCCATAGCAAATAAGACAGATACCAACAAGGACAAAAGTATCAAATCTTTTAATATGTATCGTATCAAATTATGTAATATTTTATACAAGTATTTACACCGGACGTTATGGAAAATCAGGTGCGGACTGGTCGTCAAGCCGAATCTGCATTTCTGTTCTTTTCATTTATCTTGTCGGCAATATTTTCTGCCCTGTCTGCTCGCTCCTCTGCGTCTTCTACTTGTTGTTGAACTTTGCTCAAGTGCGCCAAGTTCTCAGCAGCAAGCTCTTCCTGAATCATAATAAGAAAAAATATTTTTAGAGGTATTTAATAAGTAAACAACCTTATAAAACAAGCGGATATGTTGGTTGGTAGACATATATATATACTTAGGTTTGTTTGCTTGGTCAGATACCTGCTTATGAACCTTCGTCAAGTAAGACAGACACAACACACACATACATAAAAGTGGGTCCATCTAACTTTTAGAGGCAGAGGCCAACTAGAGGATCCCCAGAATTGACTTGTCATCCCCAGAGTATTGATTTGGTAAGGGAACTTGGAGGACTTTGAAGCAGATACTATATGTGATTGTGTACAAGCAACTGCTTCCGGATATTATTTCAGGGTATTTTAATCCCAAGTAAAGTAGCCAAAAATATTGCGTTTTTTTAATATTGGATTATTTTTTTTGAACTTTTTCTTATAGAATATTTATCCATAACTATTTGGCCTAACGCTAAACCTCGTTAGTAAAACGATGGTCCCCAGTGATACTTTGATTTTTAAAACTCTATAAGGGATGTCGACTCATAAATCCTTCACCTGACTATCAGGTTTTCCATCAACACACGTAATTTAAAAATATGTATAAAATTTTTAAAATTGTATTGGATTCTAAAATTTAAAGTATAGAAGAGTCAATAACAGTCATCTCGCTATAGAAACACAATTTAAAGAAATATAATTTTCAGTTTAATTAAAAAAATTAAATATTAATCCTTGCAATGAAAGCATGTTTACACCTCAGCCCATTTGTGTATCACTAATATACAAGTTTTTTTTATGGTATAGAGTTATGACAGAATTTTTATTTCTTACATAAAACAAACTATTTACGAATGGATTTTGCATGATCCCTACTTTTTTTGTCATTAACAATACATTAAGTTTGTGTTACAGCTAAGGAAAAAAAGATAGTTGCTATAATTAGAAACTGTGATGCTGTCATCTTGTGTCAAATAAAATGATAATTTAGGGGATGTCCTTTAAAGTAAACAAGATGTAACAGATTTTGTTGAATTTGATTCCAACTCGTATTACGGAGGTTATTTAGCTTCTTCTGTAGTTCTTAGCCCATTACTGGGCAAACCGTACCCAATTCAGCTTTCCGTGACCAAGGGCTCTGGGGTGCTAGGCATATGTCCCGGTTACGTGGTCAGCCTAACGCGGGACCCCCAGTGTTTAGTTCCCAAGCATACTTTGTACTCATTTTATCGACCCACTCAAGAGATTAAAGGCTGAGTCAACCTCGCCCACCCCGGGACTCGATTCCCGGACCTGTGGCGTGGAAATGCGAAGCACTACCACTAAGACACTGGGCCTCATTTAGCTTTTAAGCAATACAAAATATGTTTTTTTATTACAGTTGGCTCCCATTAAAAAGTATGCATACTTACAGCTTCTTCACACTGTTTCTTGAATCCCTTGACTGTTTCCTTGTGTTTGTCTACGACTTCCTGAATGCTTTCATGATTTTTCCGACTGTCAGCGAACTTTGATTCCAGTTCCTTCATCCGTTGTTTGCACTTTTGAACATTGTTTGCTACTTCTTCATTCCTGCGTAGTTTCTCAGCCAACTGTGCTTGAAGTTCAAGAAGCTGTTAAAATTAATATATTCATAAAATGAACATTTTTCTGAATGGTGTGTCTGAATACACTTAACTTATGCAACTTAACTGGTACTTATTACTTGGTACTTATGCAACTTAAATGTTTGAGACTAAAAGATCTAACTAAAAGATCTAACTAAACAATCCATCTAAAAGATCTAACTATTCTAAAAAAATCCATTTAATTTATTATCCTTTATTGTTTTTTAAATGATATGATAAAGTTAATACGCTGGGGATTTATTTATTGTGGAAATGTATTTTTGTCTGATATATTTTAGTTCACTGTTGTTGTTGTTTTATAAAATTCAGTATTATCAGATAATTTTATAGCAATACTAATATCACATTCTCTGCTGTTTTTGCTTAAAAACAGATTAAGAAATGAAAACTATTTTTCAATTTCGTTCATCATTAAGCTCTGTGATAGAGTTTCACCAATAACTTGCCTGTCCCCCCCTGCGGAACTGTGAAGTGAGCATATAATAAGTGATAAGCATATCCCTCCGCCAAACCAAATTGCGCTTCGGTCAAGGGGAACATTCCAACTTCCAACTCACTTTTGAATTCTGCTCTCTAAGAGGAGCTACGCTCGTAACCTGTCTCAAATGGCAGGACCGTTGGTCCAGTAAATCGCCCTTAAGTTCTTTATTAATCACTAAACTTAAACTGATTGTTTTAATGTTGTTTAATAAAAGTCTAAAACTTAACCTACGCTGCCATCTGTTAACAAATCCTAACACTCTGTGTGAACGAAATATTTTTGCTGAACTTTAAAAAAAACAGTTTGGAACAACAAAATATTTAGAAGCATCTAACGTTTAATCTACTTAGTTCATTTGTTTTCATAACAGGTTCTATTTATCACATTTTTCCAATAGTAATTTTACTTTTAGCTTCCGTTTAACATTTCCCTTTACCCTCCTGAAATCCAGTTAAGGGGGTTTATCGTTTTAACGTTAATATAATTACGCAATTTATTTAAAACTTTACACATTGAAATAGTTCAATAGAAAAAGATCTGATAATCACTTTTCAGCAGTCGATTACAGTTATTAATAGTTTATAATTCGGGTTTTTTTTTCTAGAAAAAGGAAGTTGATTGAGGTTCAACACAATTTCGGAGATCTATAAAAAAATAGCGGTAAATTTTTAAGGCATTTTGTAGTAAAATCAATTCTAGAAAGAACTATGTATTAATAATTACATGAAACTGATACAGCTTTATTTTACATTCATAGCACCAAACTAATGTGTATTTTTAGTTTTAATTACATAAAAAACGACGTTTCCCCTCAGCAAATTTTAAACATTATTTTTACAATATTACATCCAAAATACACTTTTAACAAATAGTTCTTTGAAAAACATGTTTAGGGTAGACTGACCAGTGAATGAAATGCCCCAGTGAATGAACAGTTGGTAATTACATTAAAAAAAGTAAGGATTAAAAATCATTCCACTAGATGGATTGGCAACACTGACTTCCTCGCATCTAGTAGAAAGCTATCTGACATCTGATTGGTTGTCCTGGTCATTATTTAAAATACATCATGTTTATTGACTGGACATTTTTGTGTTCATTCACTAGTAAAAGTACTGTTCATTCACTTGGCTTTTGTACCACTTTTTATTTGGACCCCCAAAAGACCCAAAGCAATGCAATATAAAGTCAACACCTTTTTTGTAGAATTTACATATAATGACAGATGTGTTCACATTGTCATAAACCCACAAGCTATATTTTCTTTAAATGTATGAATTTTCTTAAACAAATTGTGCTTAAGCGTTCATTAACTGGTTAGTCTACCCTATATGAAGAACTAGCAGTATGGTCCCGCCTTACTGGGAACCCGTTAACTTCGCATTGCTTCCTTTTAGAGGCATGGCATGTTTACTTGTGAAAATACACTCAAAATCAAAACAAAATTAAATTCGTGTTGGCGCATGCGCACTTAAAAAAGCAAACACTTATAGATTAGGAAGCAGCCTTAGGGCGAGCGCGTATCTCAACCAAACTCAATCAATCAAACTAATAGAGGATGGCGTCAAGCCCCCGTTTCGGCCCGGTCCATGTATTCTCAAGTCCTGTTATGGTCCCGCATTCCCACGTGGATGACGTTTTTTTAAACTAATTATATTAATTAAAAATCACAATCAAATATGAGAAAAATAAGCCTCAGGTGCACACTTAGGTATTAAAAGGAATCTATATTAAAATTTTCGAATTTTTTAGAGCAGTCTAAGTATGTCCTTCGCGATCCACAGACATACACCCAGACAGACAGACAGACTCTTTCTTTTATTATTATAGATACATGTGTATTATTTTCTGGGGTCTCAGGAAAATACAGTAAGAACTATTTAGTGGTATGGGGACGTACATAAATTACGTCACGCTCATAGGGGGAGGGAGGGGTATGCGACAACGTGACGGATCGTGACATGGAGGGGGGAGGGGTAATCGCTTGCGTGACGTAACGATTCAAAATTTCCAATTTTGCAAGGAAAATCTGTTTTCTATAAGAACGTTTTTTTAGAAAGAAATCTGAAATCTTTTTTTTTCATAAGATCATCATAAGAAACACTTAAACAAAGGAAAATATCAAAATCAACTTTTGTTGAAAAAAAAAGGGGGTGGGGGGGTTAGACCAAACGTGACGCAGCGTGACATAGAGGGAGGGGTCAAAATATTCAAAATTTTGCGTTACGTAATTTATGTACGTCCCCTATCCTACGAAGAGACTTCAATGTGCTTACATTTAAAAATCTAAAATTACCTGCTGTTGCAGTGCTTCGATGGTTTTTCCACCGAGTGGAGCGGGAACTTCTCCTTCCTCCTTGTTTTGATCCTCCATACTTTCTGAGCGTCTTCTGAGACGTGGGGAGTAGGACGGAATTTCTCCATCTTTTTATACTTTTTAGAAGTAAGAGCTATTCTCAGTTCAAATACCAGGGGCTGGGGAGCCCAGTCGGTTAAGCACTCGCTTAGCATGCGGAAGGTCCCAGGTTCGGGTCCGGGCATCGCCTAAATAGCTGCCGACCTACAAACGGCCCGTGCAGCCAAAATGTCCGATGAATAATACCCTGCGTAAGGGAGTGCACGTTAAATATCCTTCAAAGTCCTGACGCTGCGTACGATGTCGCCCTTAACGGTTGCGTTGGGTGCCTATTCAGGTGTCGGCTCGTCACTTGACTGTGGTTCTAAAATACGACGCCCGTCGCCAATAGCCCCTGTGTAGCTCTAGTGCGACGATAATTCAAACCAAACCAAAAACTTTTTAGAAGTAAGAGCTATTCTCAGTTCAAACACCTATCCTACTTTAAGGTTTACATGTGCATTTTGTATGATTATGTTGGCTCTGGGTTTGTTTGCAAACAAACTCTTGTAGGAATGAAACAATTTAAATTTGATTTTTGAAGTGCGGTTTTGGATACTACACTGTTAGAAATTTGACACTTGGTTTTTAACAGAAATATGGTTCCTGCACTCTCAAAAATGAATGCTCAAAAACGACGAAATTTTCCTTAATTTTGACGATTCGTTTACTGGCAAATGCTCCGAGTTTTCGTTTCCTCAAAGCGAGGAAATTTGAATTGTCATTTTTATGAGGATTTGAATGTCGTCTAATCTAAAGAAATATTTTGTCATTTTTGAGCATGTGAGTACAAAAATGAGATTCAGTTTCCTCAAAATCAAGATACAGAATCGTCAAATCAAGATCATAAAAGTGAGGATTCGCGTTTACTCAAAAGTCACGTGATAGTATGACGGTACAATCCTCAAAATTAACGAAATGAAGCTTGAGGATTCATGAATCGTCAAAAATGAAAGTGCTATTTCTGAAAGTGTAGTAGATGCAACGGCTGTGTGAAGAAATGTTTCATGATTTTGTTTACAACACCTAAAAAATGATTAAAACCGAATATCGAAAATATGACAAAATAATTCCCTCCAAACGTTCATTATGAAATCAAGCAAATTTTGGCAGTGTAGACAGTTAATAACTTAAAATATATTACAGGTAGGTTGCTCTAAATTATAATATTACATTGCTTATATATCATATTTAAGATATGCATTAGTTTGAAAACTCAATGTATTGTTAATTCGCAGAAATTTCCATTTTTAAGTACCAGAATGCATTCGTGGTCACAAAAATGTCATTCCATCACAGAAAGAAGTTAGTCAAAAATGAAATAATAAAATGCTTTAAAAAAACAACACAACTTGTAATAACGGAAAGAAAAACGCATTTTCTGCATTAAAAGTTAACATCATAAGTTTTTTCTGAGCGTGGGTAAATAAGAAATATAAACATACAATATTTCCAAATTATTTCCACCATTGACAACTGGGTAACTAAAAACGATTTTAACCCTTTCAGTCCCAAAAATTTACTACACTGCAGAAACATCTGATATTCACAAAATAAGCTTATTTTAGGTCAAATATACGAATTCCATAAAAAAAAATTCATTTAAATTTTTTATATGGTTTTTGAAACAATGACAAAATTTTTTAACTGTGGAAAACAACAAAATAAAAAAATGTATATTACCTAAAAACACTTCGAGTTACATATTTTAAGGTATCTGACCATATTATTAAAAAAATTTAGTAATTATTTAAAACGAAATAGTTTAAATTGTGTTTTAAATAAGTGGAACTGAAGTGAACTTATCAAAAATCAAGAGAAACGCTTGTTGACTATTTTCTAAATAAAAAAAATAGTAGTTCTGACCTGTTTTGAGATTAATGCAAAATATTGTATGATAGAACAAAGTATGAAGAATCGAATGATGTGTGTTTGTATGTCATAACGGGACATAAACATTTTGAAAAAAAATATTGAAAGTGATGATGCCAAATGGCATCACTGGGACTGAAAGGGTTAAAGATTTTTTTTTGAGAGTGAACAATAATAAAATATACGATTTTAGAAGAAACACCCCTAGAAGATATGACGTTATTTTCTTTGTCCACCAAGAATGTATTTCCATTTAGAGAAATAGAAGAATTTTCTTATGTCTTTATCGGACTAACAATGGCGACTTCCGACGGATAAATATGTATCTGTTTCATCTATTAAGTTAGTCATGTTACAATGTAGCCTAAAATGTTGTACACACTTAAGAAATGAATTTTGTTGAATTTCAATGCAACAAAATTGTGTTTTCTTCATTTGTTACAAAAGTTCTGATGTAACAATATAAAAATTGTATTCTGACTAAATAATAATTCTTGGTAAGTACAAAAATGTGTTGGGAATGAAATGAATATTAAAAGAAATGCTATAATGTGTCAGACATATCTCCGAAAATAATATAGTTTACAATTTCTCATGGATATAATAATCGTCTGCTCTTGCGACCGTCACACACAAGTTTTGTCACTAGTTCAAAGATCATCGCTTGAATGCAAGTTTTTTTGAGCGCAGATACTAATTTACATGCGTCAAAAACATTATACTTGTGTGTTTTTCCTGTATAAATTATTATTGAAAAACGAATCATCTGCATTATGAAAAGATGACGTCGTTCCAACTTATTTAAGAGGAACATACATAGAGCTAATGCATTAATTTTGAAAGCAACTTTTGCAGAAGAATTGTTTTGCAATGTTATCCCATTTTCACCAGTATGGAAATCATCATAACATCAATTTTAAATGAAATTGAAAAGAAATTAACATATTTATTTTAATTATTAATTTAAAATAGTGTCACCATCTGCTGTATATTTTTGGCGTTTCGTAACTTAACAAATACATAATTAAATAACAAGATATTAATTTTGCTGCAAACTTGTTTCATTTCGATGTGATGTTGATTCCTATACCTGTGGAAAAAGGGCTAACATGGCAAAGCAATACTTCTGGGGAAGTTGTGATTTCAAAACTAATGCATTAGCTCTATGGGACTGACAGTCCTTCTTAAGTCGCTTATATCTAAGTACCCATACATAAATTCAATAGCGAAGAAGGCAGATATCAACTAGGACAAAAGTATCAAATCGTTTAATATGTATCGTATCAAATTAAATAATATTTTATACAAGGATTTCCAGGCCAGGTCCATCGCGTCGGACGTTATGGAAGATCCGGTGCGGACTGGTCGTCAAGCCGAATCTGCATTTCTGTTCTTTTCATTTATCTTGTCGGCAATATTTTCTGCCCTGTCGGCAATATTTTCTGCCCTGTCTGCAATATTTTCTGCCCTGTCGGCAATATTTTCTGCAATGTCTGCTCATTCCCCTGCGTCTTCCACGTGTTGCTGAATTTTGCTCAAGTGTGCCAAGTTCTCAGCAGCGAGCTCTTCCTGAATCATAATAAGAAAAAGTATATTTGGCTAATCATGTAGCTGTAGTGTAAGTCACGATTTAAGAGGAGTTTAAAGGCTGCTTAAATTTAAAAAAACAAAACAAATCAAATACATTACATGTACATTGCATTATTTAGCTATAATGCGTGTAGATCAACTATCTCCCAAATTCTTTGTTTTTCCTTTAACGTTAAAGTTCTTGAGATAATCACTTTTTACCAACGTGACTTACACTACAGACAGGATAATTTCGCTTGGAATTAGACATTTATAGGTTTTTAATTATTAAAAATCCTTATAAAACAAGCATATATGAAGAGTTTAGTGGATGAGCGCGTGCTAAGTGACATTTTCAAAAAAAAATTAAGATTTTTGTGTCAATGAACATATCATTCCATCCATTAAAGATACACTCTACAAAATGAATGCTCAAAAATGACGAAATTTTCTTTAATTTTGACGATTTCATTACTGGCAAATGCTCCGAGTTTTTCGTTTCCTCAAAGTGAGGAAATTTGAATCGTCGTTTTTATTAGGATTTGAAAGTCGTCGAATCAAAAGAAATATTTCGTCATTTTTGAGCATGTGAGTACAGCAATGAGATTCAGTTTCCTCAAAATCAAGATGCAAAATCGTCAAATCAAGATCGTAAAAGTGAGGATTCGCGTTTACTCAAAAGTCACTTGATAGTTTGACGAAACAATCCTCAAAATTAACGAAATGAGGCTAGAGGATTCGTGAATCGTCAAAAATGAAAGTGTTATTTCTGAGAGTGTAACAAGTTCCTACTTTTTTAATAACTTAAAATGTATTATACTTTTTATCGTTTGAAAGTACCGTTTTCAACAGATCTGGGTGCAAACTAAAAACTTAAAAGCTCATTTTCTCGATTTCACTTTCTTGACACTTAGCACGTTCTTCCCCTAAGCTCTTCATATGTGATTGCGTACAAGCGATTGGTTCCGGATATTATGGTATGGTAGGTAACTATATATTCCAGCATGTGTGCTTGTTCAGAGAACCGCTTATAAGCTTTCGCCAAGTGGGACAGACGCGGAAAGAGTTTCTACAAGCACAAGAGACACACAAAGACAGGACAACAAAAACACATCGACAAATAACAACATTTATTGACGGTCACAAACATCCATGCCTGACCGGGATTCGAGCCCGACCCCAGCAGCTCCAAAGGCTAGCATCCTAACGATTGAGCCACCGGGGCGGCATCTGGATATTATTTCAAGGTATATTAATCTCAAGTAAGAGTGTCCAAAAAATGTTGCGTTTTTTGCTTATAGATTATTTATCCATAATTGCTTGGCCCAAACCTCGTTAGTAAAACGATGGATCTCAGTGTTACTTTGATTTTTAAAACGCTGTGAGGGATATCGACTCATAAATCCGTCATTTGACTATCGGGTATTCCCAGCCATACGGGGGCTGGGGATCCCAGTCGGTTAGGCACTCGCCTAGCATGAGAAAGGTCCAAGGTTCGGGTCCGGGCATCGCCAAAATAACTGCCTACCTATAAACGGCCCGTGCGGCCAAAACTGTAAATTCTGTTTAATTCAAAAATTTGAATATTAATCTTATATGCAATGAAAGCAAGTTTACACCTCATAAAATTTGCGTATCACTAATGAATAAGACTTTTTAATGCTATAGAGGTAAGACAGCTCTTGTATTTCTCAAATAAAACCAACTATTTATGAATGGATTTTGCATTACCTTTAATTTTTTGTCATTAAACCTTTCAGTCCCAGTGATGCCATTTGGCATCATCCTGTTTCTGATCATAATTACAAAAAAAATTCGGGCTGACAATTGGGATTAATAAAAATATTAATGGAAAAAGTTTGAAGAATCGAATGATGTGCTTTTTGAGATCATAAATAGCTATAGATGGATTAGAAAAAATGTCTAAAATGGTGATACCAAATTGTCATTGGGGCTGAAAGGGCTAACAGTAAATTAAGGGGTCATAGGAGTCTTAAAAATGTGCAAAGAAGGTACTACAAAACATAGTTTGATCTTTCATGTCATTTTTGAACTACTGAATGTATAAGTATAATTTTTTATTAAATTATTTTTTTTTAAAAATTTAAAATCAAAATTTTTAAATTTTTATTAATTTTTTTTAGAAAAAAGTTCTTAAAATAATTTCTAATTAAAATTGAGCTGAGAATTTAGGTATAAGTCCTAGTTTGTACATATTTGAACAATATAAAGTCATTTTCTTGGTCATTTTTTCAATTTTGACCTCACAATTTGCCGCGCAAGCCTAATCACAGTGTGTTCAAGTACCGTCATGTTTAATATAATTTATTTTAGTTTTGGCTAAAGTTTCATAAATTTTAAAACTTGTTTTATAATAAATAAATCTTGTAGAATTACATATAAAAAAATTATACTTATATATTGAGTAGTTAAAAAATTACATGAGAGATCAAACTATACTTTGTATTTCCTTCTTTGCACATTTTTAAGACTCCTGTGACCCCTTAAAGCTCATTTTCACGATTTAACTTTTTTGACATTTAGCACGTTCTTCCACTAAGTTCTTCATATGTGATTGCGTACAAGCGATTGGTTTAGATATTTTTTCAAGGTTTATTAATCTCAAGTAAGAGTATCCAAAAAATGTTGCGTTTTTTGCTTATAGAGTATTTATCCATAATTGTTTGGCCTAACGCTAAACCTCGTTAGTAAAACGATGGATCCCAGTGATACTTTGATTTTTAAAACTCTGTGAGGGATATCGACCCATAAATCATGTGACTATCAAGTATTCCAGCAACACGGGGGCTGGGGATCCCAGTCGGTTAGGCATTCGCCTAGCACGAGAAAGGTCTCAGGTTCGGGTCAGGGCATCGCCAAAGCAACTGCCGACCTATAAACGGCCCGTGCGGCCAAAACTGTAAATTCTGTTTAATTCAAAAATTTGAATATTAATCTTATATGCAATGAAAACAAGTTTACATCTAGTTAATAAAAATATTAATGGAAACAAGTTTGAAGAATCGAATGATGTGCTTTTTGAGATCATAAATAGCTACGGACGATTAGAAAAAAATTTCTAAAATAGTGATACCAATTTGTCATTTAGCACGAAGCTAATAAAAGAAATAGATTCTTTAAATGAACAATTCACTTGGAAGTATCTGAATATACTATTACTTGTTTATATAATTTAAAAGTTAGAGACTAAAAAAAAACAGACTTAATTATAATGTTTTCCACTACATTTATTAATTTTTTATTGTTTTTTTTAATTATTAAGTTAATACGTTGGGGGATTAATATAGGCTGGAAATGTAATCTTGCTTTCAGTTGGTATTTTGGTACACTTTTTTTAAAAAGAAATATAGGTATCAACTCGTAATTTTATAGCACTATCAACGTCATACTCTTTGTTTGAAGTTTTTGTTTGAAGACCGATCAGAAGCGAAAATTATTTTTTTATAATTTCGTGAAAAAAAGCCGACTTTTACATTATTATTTCAATATCAAACGCGTGCAAAAAGTTAGACTTTTTGAAACATTGGAAAAAGTACTTTTTTTTTACCCAAAAGCAGCAAAAATTTTTTTTTTATAATTGCGTGAAAAAAAGCCGACTTTTACATTATAATTTCAATATCAGACGCGTGCACAAAGCTAGACTTTTTGAAACAGTGAAAAAAAGTACTTTTTTTCACCCAAAAGCAGTGAAAAAAAGACTTTGTCGCACTCTTTTTATAAGATGCCAACATTTCAAGTAAAATTTCGATTTGTAATACTCATAAAATCCAAAGATTTATCGATCTGTTGTATTTAAAAATATTATGCGCGTGAATTATTTTTGAATCAATGAATTTTTTTTTTTTCTCGCGATGGGAATATTTCTTAAGTCACGCCCTTCGAACTGCGAGTTCATTGGTTGCTTTCTTTGACAAAATGTTGAAACACGCTTATTGGTTTTTTATAGCGTCACGCGCTCCGAACTGCGAGTTCATTGGTTGTTTTCCTTGACATCTCTTAGTCTATTTTAGTCTAATTAGCACGTGAATTATTTTTGAACCAATGAGATTTGATTTTTTTCACGCAATTATAAAAAATAGTGTATGAAACACGTGCGAAAAGTAAACTTTTTAAAACACGTGTCTTTATTTCACTCGCTCGTACCTCGCTCGTGAAATAAAATCCACTTGTTTTAAAAAGCATTACTTTTCGCACTAGTTGCATAAATATCTATTTTTTTACCCAAAAGCAGTGAAAAAAAGACTTTTTTTCACTCTTTTCATAAGATGCCAACATTTCAAGTTAAAATTTCGATTTCATAATATTAATAAAATCCAAATATTTATCGATCTGCTTTTATTTCAAGACTTCAAGATATAAATGCGCGTGAAATATTTTTGTCCGATCATATTTTTTTCACACAATTATAAAAAAATAGTGTATGAAACACGTGCGAAAAGTAAACATTTTAAAACACGTGTCATTATTTCAATCGCTCGTACCTCGCTCGTGAAATAAAATCCACTAGTTTTAAAAAGTGTTACTTTTCTCACTTTTTGCATAAATAACTATTCTATTTGGTTTTATTAGACTTATTAAAGTATTTTATACCTTTTTTTTTGACAAATATACCATTGCAAACAACTTTATAACTCTATATGGAGCCTATTTCTGCCGTAATGTAAATATTAAAAAAGGTTTAAAAAATTATTATTTGGATACATCTAACGTTTAACATACTTAGTTGATGATATCATTATGATATCTGGTCGACATTGTGATCTAATGAGAATGTAGGCTACTTGAGCAATGTTTTGTACATGTTGGACAATGCTACAGAAGTCTTATTTACTCTTAATTGTATATTTTTAAATATTGCAAAATGATTTCAATTGTACTTATTTATAATATTATTTTTGAATATCAAAAGTTATTGCTGCTTAATATCATTTGATAATTTCTCTTTTGAATCAGCTTTGCAGCAAAATCTTTAATATGTGTTTATTGGAAATTTTCCTATCAGCATTTGCGGCTGGGGAGCCCAGTCGGTTAAGCACTCGCTTGGCATGCGGAAGGTTTTGGGTTCGGGTCCGGGCATCGCCAAAATAGCTGCCAACCTATAAACGACCCATGCAGCCAAAAATGACCGATGAATAATACTCCTTGTAAGGGAGTGTACGTTAAATATCCTTCAAAGTCCTAACGCTGCGGACGATGTCGCCCTTAACGTTTGAGTTGGGTGCCTCTTCAGGTGTTGGCTCGTCATCTGACTGTGGTTCTAAAGTACGGCTCCCGTCGCCAATAGCCCTCGCATAGCTCTAGTGCAACGATTATTCAAACCTAACCTAATCCTACCAGCATTTAGTAGATTCATCCAGACAAAACTAACACCATTTAATAGAAATTCTTTCTCAAGAAATAGGCGCACAGAAAACCTGTGAAACAAGTTCCTATACCTTCTGTTTTAACTTCAAGCTAAATTTAAGTTTATTTAAAATTGGCAAACATTATTATTGTTTATCATTATTTGTTCTTTTACCATTTGAAGCAGCTATGTAGCTAAAGCTTACTGTATGTGTTTATTGGAATTTTTTAATCTCTGAATTTAGTTGATTCTTTGAAACAAAACTAACACCATTCACTGCCGGCCCACTGGCACAATGGTTAGTGTACTAGCCTTTGGAGCTGCTGGACTCGGGCTCGAATCCCGGTAAAGGCATGGATGTTTGTGCTTGTCAATAAATGTTGTTATTTGTCGATGTGTTTGTGTCGTCCTTCTTTGTGTGTCTTGTGACTGTCTCTTCTGGCGAGCTGGGTAATGGGCTATAAAGCCTACACTCTCCCTTCTAGAGGGCGCATTCACTGACATTTGTCAGCACCATTCACTGTTAAAAAATGTGTGGCAAGTGCACTGGAAACCTGGAACATTCTAACTGCCACCCTAGGAGGCTGTCACCACTATTTTGAGCTTGAAATTCACCAATATTATGGTAAAACCATTACTTTGATGCACCGCAAAAGTGGTGAATCAATGCTAGTGGTGACAGCTAGAAAAATCCAGGTTTCCGGTGCAATCCAGCATCAAACTTTTAACGGTGTTCAATAGAAGTTCTTTCTCAAAAAAATAAACACGCAGAGAACCATTGAAAGTTGTACACATTTATTTAAGTGTTTATAATGAAATAAGTAAAATACAGATCTTGTTTATTTCGTCACTCTCATCCTTACACGTTTGCCATCATACCATGTTATTGGGAGGAAGACAAGCAAGACAGAGACAGAACAGACACAGAACAACAGAACAGAAGATCAGAGCTTAACAAATACTTCTTCCAGAGGATTCTTTTCTTGTATATGTCTTCTTCATTAGTTAATAATAATAGTAATAATAATAATAAACCACAGCAAACAGCAGGCTACAGTAGAAGTCCTTTTTCTTCGGTGGATTTTAGCGTTCTAAATTTTCTATGTAGAAGTATTTGATGAGCGTCCTTTTTATAGGAAAATGGCGGTACACAAGCGTTCTTTTTTTTAGTTCATGTTATGATTATTCCTCTTCGGCATTGAAGGTCGTTTGGCAAGGTGTAGCAAAGACAGTTGGGTGGCTTAGGAGAGGGACTTGCAGATTTTCGGGGGCGTACGATGACTTTGAAAGAAGGTGGGGGGCTGACGTCTGTCGAAAAGAATAATTCAAAAAGTTAGAAACTTATAAGAGTGGAATCAATTGAAGGAAATCATTAAAAAGAGCTTGTTATAAAACGAATAGTCAATGATAGTTTGATATAAAAAGATAAATCAATTATATTTTGAAACTTATTTAATTTAACACTATAGTATATTTTTATCAAAAATATAGAAATAAAAGTTGTAGAAACAAGTTTAACTAAATTTAAGAAAAACTAGGAGTAGGGTTGATACATATATATTCCTTCCTAAGAAAAACTAAGTTCTATTTTGAAAAGTGAGCTTAAAATAGAAAGATAAAAACTATCACATTCCTTATGTAATTTTATTTTAAGATAAAAATGAAAAAAAAATACTATTTTGACCGGTGATATGTATAAAAGATTTAAAGTTCTTCTAATTTTTTCACTCGTAATTTATTATAAGTATTCATGACTTCTGAAGTCGACAAATTGAAGGAAAGTCTCACCTATAACATAAATACACGATTCATTCCTTCTTACTCATCAACGGCCATTTTGGATTGAGGTCGTCCCTTCATCATGGGCTATAATATAACGAACAAGGCAGAAAGCTTAGCTTTAACACAAGCGATGGCAGCAATATATGGGGGAAGGGTAAAGGAGGGTGGTAGGCAAGCATGCAGTAAAGTGCTAAAATTACTTCTTTAAAAAACTGCATTGCGGCTCTTTTCAAAAACTGCATTCGCGGCCTATTTAAAAAAAAATACATTCACGGCTTCTTTTTCAAAAACTGCATTCGTAGCTTTTGCTTTCAAAAACTGCATTCGCAACTTGTTTTTCAAAAAAGTACATTCGCGGCTTCTTCTTCAAAAACTGCATTCGTAGCTTGCTTTCAAAAACTGCGATCGTGGCTTTTCAAAAATATTTGCAATTGGCTAAAGCTGAAGCAGCTTAAAGTTTAATTCATATTTTAAAAGTTTTTAATGTGAAAACAATTGGGATTAAATAAAAGTATAGCAAATATCTTGCAAAAAAATATCTTGATATTATTCAGCAAATTTTTAATGCTCTTCAGTAGAATTATATTATTAAGAATATGAAAAAGCATGCATTAATCCATAGCTGCTTGAAAAAATAGTTAATGCACAAGATTTAGATCCCTGCTTCATTTGGCCGATAAACTTTTACTTTGTGAAAATCCTCAATAAATAAAATAATATATTCAGCAAGTGAAATTGAGCGGTAAAGCAAAAGAATATTTCTCAATTTCAATAACTGTATGATTAAACGCCTGAATTTTCACAATAATGCAGACGTCCTACTTTTCTCAAAGGAATTGGGATCTGGAAGGGAAAACGATGGAAAAGGCTTATGGGTATAATTAGAGCCACTCAATACCGACTTGCGCTAGATACAGAGTCATGACAACTAGCAGTTTTAGAGAGCTGGTTAATACACTCTTAAAAGAAAAGATTGAAATCCACTCCAGTTGGAGAAGTGCATTTTCGACACCGTAAAGGCATGCATATTTACTCAGACTGAGTTAAAATCACTCGTTTGGAGTGATTCTGTCAGAGGTTTAACACACAAAGGATCCACTCCAAAAGGAGAAGTGCTTTTTCCAGTCTGAAGGAGTGAAATCCACTCAGACTGAGTTGAATTAGGAGTGTTTGTTTTAAGAGTGTACTACCTTGGCGATTAAGAGCCAATTCTTTTTAGCCAATAGCTATCCGCCGTACGTCCACCAGAATAAGGATTGGTGAACGCCAGTTGTCATGCCGTCCCAGTTGTCAGAACTCTGTTTACTTAAGCCAAGTATCTAGTGACCCTAGTTTGCGTTTGTACTTACGACAGGGCTGACGGCTCGGCCAGCGGATGCGGAACTTCGGTTCTTGGCGCGCAGCTTGGCGACAACGTTCTCGGCCATGTCGGCGCGTTCCTCAGCGTCCTCCAACTCCTGTTGTACCTTGCGGAATTTGGCCAAGTTCAGGGCAGCGATCTCTTCCTGCAATGCATAAGAAATAAACATTTGAGAATCATTGGAACACCCATTGAAGTCATTCTACAGCGTTTCACGAAATATTTGAAGCTGTTCGTTGTATACGATTGTTTTTTTTTAATCTTTGATAAAATGGACGATTTTTAAGAAGCCTAAAGAAGAAATTGCTAACAGCATAGTTCAAAATTACAACTTAATGATATTTTGCATGATTTTATTATACAAAAGGAGAAAGTTGAGTAATTGAACAGGTTCCACTAACATATATAAAGCCGGTTTATATAGATTTCATTGAAACACTAGCAAAATTAATACTGGTTCTTTAATAAGTAACCATCAAAGATGAATATTATTTAAATTTAAGACTTTCATTGTTGGATTCACATTTATCAAAAAGGGGACATAAATAACTTATAACAAAGAAGAAGACTCAGCAAGACCTCATGAAAACAAAAAGTTAAACTGATCGAGGCTACTAAAATTTGCTATTAGTCCCTTAAAAAGTGCCCATAAACGGTGAATACTTTGAAAAAAAATATTTTAACTGTTAAATGCACATTTATACCGAAATGGATTCAAAAAAGAAATTTTAACAAAGAAGAAGGACTCTTAAAAAAAACCTTGGGGTTGTAGATTTAAGTCTTGGGGTTTTTAGTTTTGATCTTTGTGGAGTTTTTAGTTTGGGACTTCATGGAAATAGTGATCCTGGTTGCACCAAAAAAGAGGAATAAGATTACTCACGGCTTCCTCAATCTGCCTCTTGTAGGTCTTGATCTTCTGCTGGAGTTTGTCGACGAGGTCTTGCATGCGCTCGTGGTTCTTGCGGTCCTCATCAGCCTGGAATTGCAGCTCCTTGACGCGGCGCTCCGACTTCCTCACGTTCTTGGCAGCCTCGGAGTGTCGGCGTTGTTCGTTGTCCAACTCGGTCTCCAGTTCTCGAACCTATATTATTAATAAGCGTAATTAAGTTATTTAATTTTCTAAAGAGTCTAAGAGGTTTTACTCTTTACTTGAGACCCAAGTTTACAGTCTTGCAATGGAATTCAACCTGTACTCTTAGAGCTGAAGTCCAGAATGCAAAAAGCTACATTGTAATTGTAACAATAAATTGTGCATTTTAGTTCTTATTAAAAATTGATTGATTTCTAATTCTATTTGTAAGAACCCAATTTGTGATTTGGGAGTCATACTAATATGTATAGCAATACATTGCTTAATTTAGTTCTTGATAAAAGATTGATGGATTTTTCATTCTGTTAATTGCAAAAAAACATTTTCTACAATCTTTGTATTGAGTAGAATATTGAAAATTCATGATTATTAAAGCAAAGCTGAATTAAATACAGTGTTTCAGTTTCTGTTTTAATGGTAACTAAAAGATACTTTTCACTGCCATGAAGACCTTTTATAAGAGATTCAATCAAATAAAATTCTCCACCAAAAACTCACCTTCTGTTCGAGTTTCTGGATGATCTTCTTGCCACCCTTGAGTGCGGCAGCCTCGGCCTCGTCCAGCCTGACCTGCAACTCCTTGATCTGTCCCTCCATGGCCTTCCTCATCTTCTCCTGCTGCTGGGCGTGCTCCTGCTCGGCCCTCAGTTCGTCGGCCAGCCTGGCAGCGTCCACCATGGCCTTCTTGGCCTTCTCCTCCGAGGACTTGGCCTCGTTCAGCATCTCGTCCAGGTCGGCGTGCAGGGCCTGCATCTCGCCCTCCAGCTTCCTCTTGGCCATCGACAGGGACGAGTTCTGGGCGGAGAGCTCGTTGACGTTCTCGTGGAGCTCGGCGAGCTCGCTGTCTGCGGCGCGGCGGGCGCGGTCGGCCTAGAAAGTTAAAGAAAATATATATGTTTAGCTGATGGGTATAAAAATATTTTAATGCGGAATCTAGATAAAAAAAATAAGGGAGACTCAGACTAATAATGGTAATTAAAGGGCGGGAAAATCCCAGATTGTAAAGTGAGCACTTTCAGGGCGGTTTCATTGAGCCCTTGAAGCTGAGTTCCGATGATTACGGCCTCAAATTGTAAAGAGCCACATGACATGACAATAGTGCCAAATAACCAATCCTATGAGGATTATTTTTGTAATACTGTACCAGCTAATGCTTGGTTAGCCATTAGTTATAGGATTGTTTAATTTTTAAAAACAAATTTCATTTTAAGAGCATTAATGCTAAAATGGATTTTAAATATCACCATTAATAATCTAGTTTGAGAATTTTGCTGACCTCTCACATGGTTTTAAATCTAAGTAGAAACCGTCCAATAGTAACAGTGATTCATATAAAACTATTATATAAATAGTCAAAAACGTATATTTTTCAGCCTACCTGTTCCAAGAGCTGTCTGCTCTCTTCCAGTTCTCCGTGCATGGCATTGCATCGCCTCTCAGACATGGCGTACTGCTCTCGGACCTCATCCCTGGCCCTCTGTTCCTCCTCCAAGGCAGACTGGGTCTCCTTGAGTTGGATCTGGTACTTCTTGATGTTCTTCTGCGCCTCGGCGTTGGCCTTGTTGGCGTGGTCGAGGGCGATCTCGAGAGTGTTGATGTCGCTCTCCAGCTTCTTCTTCATCCTGAGGGCCTCAGCCTTGCCCTTGGCTTCGGCTTCCAGGCTGGCCTGCATGGAATCGATGGCGCGCTGGTGGTTTTTCCTAATGGGATGAAAATACAATTAATAGTTTATCTTTATATGTAGGATTCAGATCCTTACACCATTTTGAGTTCGATACTTTGGACTAATTCTCAATAAATAAATTTATGTTTGACAAGTTACATAGAGCGGTAAAGCATACGAATATCTCCCGATTTCGAATGTGCCCTACACAAAATATCTAAACTATCTAAAGATATAATTCCTAAAAAGATTAATTGGTACTATGCTATATTAATAGTTTATATGTTTATTATGATTGGAAGCATCAATTTAAAAGTTCAGATTTTCCATTACTTTTATACTATCTCACTTAGTATATATACATGTATAAGTACTGACTCCTTTTCTGACTCAAAGAATTTCATTTCAGTTTATTTGACAACATCATTAGCTTTACGAACAAAATGCATTAATTATCTAGTTGAGAATTTTTTAAAAAAAACGATACTAGTTATTTCGTCTCATGTTAATTCCCTAGCAACACATGATATCACATGATACCCTCTCGATGTCAACCCAATATCAGAATGACATCAAATAGACATCAGAACAATATCATTCATTAAGCCCTTATCAGACGGTAGGAAAGTCGCTGGTCACTGGTCGAACAACTTTTGGTTCACTCAGCAAAACGTCACATACGAGAATGCCTACGTCATACGTGACATCACAAACTTAAAAGCAGTATTATCGCGTTATTAAGGAGGAGGAGGTACAAGGAGGGAGCTCGGCCATGACGTCACGACTGAACTTCGTTTTTGATTGGAGCATCCATTTGCTCAGCGAAAAAGTAGTGGATTTTTTAGGGTTGACTCGAAAAAACTCAGCCAGCAAAAGCTGCTCGAAAAACTGGTTTTTGATGTAGCGTACGGACGTAGGTGAACGAACGAGCTCTCGTGTGATAAGGCCTTTACAGTGTGTTACTGTGTTATCCTAATACAACAACTTAATCCAAAACCAACCTGGTGTTGTCGAACTCTTCTTCCTTTTCTTGCAGTCTTCGGTCGATCTCCTGTCTGACCTGTGACAGCTCCAACTGGGCGCGGAGGACCTTGTTTTCTTCCTGCTCCAGAGCTGCCTCGGCTTCTTCCAGAGCGGCCTGGAGTTCTTCCTTCTCCAACTCGAGCCTCTTTCGTGCCTTCTCCAGTTCGTGGACGGACCTGCCTCCCTCTCCAAGTTGGTCAACCTGTATGAAGACAACATATTATTTTAGTGGGAAAAGTTTGTTTAAGTATCTGTAAAGATTTGGTAAATGTAAAATATGAAAAAGAGTAATTTTTTTTAAAGAATAGTTTTGTTATTGTATCTAGATATTCATTGTTAGTTCAGACAAATTACCTATCAAAATAATTAGAAACCGAATCCTATTCTGCTCTTGAAACTAAAGACATATGTTAATTATATCCCTACCTGTATTATTAAAGCATTGAATTAATTGAAATAGATCTGTACCTGTAAACGTAGATATGGATGTGTCTATATAGATATGTTTTATTAAAATTAAAGTGCGTAATCAAAAATTATGCATAATTTTGCATGATTCCAAGTAATCGATTTAGGATCAAGCCATCATTTACTTATCAAATTTAAGTTACTTACCAGATCCTTGATCTCATCTTGCAGGTTCTTGTTCTCCCTCTTGACCGACTCGTAGTGCTCCTGGGACTCTTCGTACTGCGATCGCAGCTTGAAGACTTCGGTGGAGTAGTTTCTGCATTCCTTCTGGGAGGCATCAAGCTCGGAGGCGAGGTCGTCCACCTTCTGTTTCCATTCGGCGACGATCCTGTCGAAGGACTTCTGTTTCTTCTCCATGGCAGATGCCATTGCGTTGGCCTGGATGAAACCAAGAAAGGTGAAGTTAGAAATGATTTGTGCACATTATTGGATCTATCTCCCAAGTAGCAACGGATTTTGTGAGACGGATCCACCATTTTGATAGAGGCTTTTGATGAGACTCAATGAGTCACCGAAAGAAACCTAATGCGTCATCCTCAAAGTACGATAAGAACCAAAATGGTTAGCCCCTTGGTATATCAATATAATCAGGCATTTCAGGTTGCTATCAGTATTATCATTCATTGATAGCAGGCAAGCTTATCGAACAACTATGCCCAACATTGAGGAGGCTATCTAGTACATATAGTACAAGTCGTTGAAAATTAAACGTCCTTTTTATGTTAGGAAAATATTCATTGAATATTTTGTTTGTTTAATCTATACCTTTTCAACTTCAATGGTCATGTCTTCCAACTCTCCTTGCAGTCTGGACTTGGTCTTTTCGAGTCCGCTGCACTTGGTGTTGAGTTGGTCAATGGTCTCCATGGCTTCCTGCAGTTTGGCGTCGAGTTTCCTCCTATAATAAGAGTTACGAATTTATTCATAACTAACAATAACTCAAATTTCAAAATGTATAGTTAACTTAGAAGCTCGTATGTAGGAGGCTTGTGAGCAAGCACGCCATTTAGTAACTGTTCAAAAACAGTACAGTTTCGTTAGGACCTAAAGCAACGGCTGCTTAGAGAGCTAATATTTTAGTTTTGTAAACAGTTTTTCGAATACTGCAATAAAAAAAGTGTTTTTCATCTTTAGGTCATTAAGACATAAACCTGTTTGTTAAACGTAGTTTTCGGAAATAATAAGTTGCTGTTGTATGTTTTTGTCATTAAATGTCTTGTCAAGTATTCTTGTTCAGGTTATTTAATTTATCAAAAGTAACACCTTTGTCCAGTTAGTCTGATCTTTTATCTCATATGCCCGCTTATAAAGAATTAAGTATGCAATAACCTTAACTAATGCTCTTAAGATGGTTTCCTTAACTTACTTGGATTCTTCAAGCTCTTCCAATCGGGCAAGACCCTCGCTCTCGTATTTGGACCTCCACAATTGAACTTCGGCATTGGCCTTGCTCAACTGCCTCTGGAGATCAGCCTTGGCTTCTTGTTCCTCTTCGAGTTGTTCTCGGAAGCTGTCCAAGTCGTGTTCCACGCTGCGGTATTTGCCCATAGCGGTAGCACGTTCCTGATGATTAATAAAGCAATTAGTAGTGGAAAACAACACATGATCTGATCAAAAATCTACGTATAAATCAATGCATTATAGTTAGGACCGATTTCAAAAAAGCAAATTAAAACGAAAAGTACAGAAAAGTTTAAGTATCGTTAAGTAAAGCTTCTAAACTGATATTTAAGAATAAATTAAAATTTCATGGAATACATATTACAGATTTTGCAAGGAAATCAATTCATAGCACAGATATGCTTGAAGGTTAAATACATAATAGTTTTTAGTTCTGACTGGTCCAGCTTTACTTTGATCCTAACTGGTTTTTATTTTATTTAGTGTAGCTTTGTGGATTTTCATCTCAACTGGTTTAGATTTGCTGATTTGCATCTCAACTGGTTTAGCTTCATCGATTTTTAATCTTAGCTGTCCCATCTTAATCAATTAAATTTCTACCTTAACTGGAACTAGAACAAAGCATTTAGAATTTTACAGCATCCAGCCTACTTACCCTGCTTTCCTCGTCGGCCATACGTTTGATGTCATCCAGCTGTGTCTGCAGGGACATCTTGAGCTTGCTGAGCTGGCTGATCTGAGATTCAGCCTCCTCGAGTTGCCTCTGGAATTCGCTGTTCTCGACGGTCAGCCTCTTCTTGGCGGCGTCCAGGTCACCCAAGGACCTGTGGGCCTCGTCCATCTTGCCTTGGAGGTCACCAAGCTGCATTTCAAGCTGCTTGGCTTGCTTCTCAGCGTTGGCCTATGAGGTAAGTAGTTATTAGCATTCGTATTAATGCAAGAGGATTTTTTAGGATATAATTGGGATTTAATGACAATAGTGCCTGAATTAGAAGTACGTTTCTTGGATATTTGAAAGGAGTACATGATTTAATTTTGTCTGTTAGAAACGTAGTACCTCATAAGTTTTACTGCATTTCTATAACAGCCTTTTAAATTTTGAATTCTAATTTAATATAGATAGAAAGAATAGTTTTTAAAAAATACAACTTTATATAATTATGAATGGTTTGAATATTTAATCATCTTATTCACTGATATAGGATCATTTCTATGCAATGGTCACACAGTTTTTTTTATAGGATTATAAGAATAAAAATATGGTTGAAACCTCATGCACTAACGTTTTATATTGTAAAAAATAACTTGTTGGGTAAAACGAATTGTAAAATAAAAACTGTTTACCTTTTTCCTACAAATGCAATCCAAAGCAATTTGTAATTCATGCATTTCTTGATGGTAATATGCATTGTTCGACTCTATTCTGTTTTACAAACGACAAATTGTAAAGAGGGAGGGATGGTTAATCTTCATGCAAACTAATATAAAAATTAAAGGACATATTGGTACATGCAAAACTATATAAAATTAAAATCGTTAAATGTAAAAAAGTGTCTAGTCAAACAGAAAGATTTCCTCACACTCTTCTTCTTTTGCTAAATCATTGACTGGAAAAATCAAAGTGGAAAATTCTCCTATAAACTAACGATTAACTGTTTAACGATTCATTCATACGAATAATATAGGGTTATTTTTAATTGTGTTCACCATTTGTCAATTCTGTTATTACGGTTCGGCATTATCACTAGATTAGTAATTCTTCTCTTATATGTGTAAATTAACAAAATTAGCTTTGTGCTAATAGCTTTTATGTTAGTCAACACGCTGTTCCCCGACATTTAAATTCACACCATGCTTTATTATAAATATTTTCCCTGTTAACGTTATTATTGGGCTTCAGTATTATCACTCAATCAATAATACTTTTCACTTTCTACGATGCAAATCAACATTATTAGTTTTCTAGTAATAAATTTTATGTTAGTCAACATACTGTGCTCCGATTTTTTAAACCACACCATGCGTTTATTATTATACCTTTTCTTTGTTAACGTGGTCGACGCTGGATCGAACATCGTCAAGTTCACCCTTCATTTGTGCCTTCTCCTTTTCTAACCTGAAGTCGGTGAATGAGCTCGTTAAAGTTTACTATTTTTTTAATTATTAAAAAATCTACCGTTTGTTAATTTTTAAGTATTATTTAAAAAATTAAATGACATTTTGGTCCCTAAGTTCACAAACTTCCTTCTGAGAAAGTCATAAACAGTCATATAGTAACACACATAAATAGCTTAAACGTTTGTATGAGTATCCACTTATTTCAGATTGCTTGCTTAGTGCTAGCAAAGTTGAATAGTTTTAAATTCATTTATTGATTTGTTGACTTTTTCATTACTAAGAAAGCAATATTAAATTTTTATTTTCAAAAATATACGACTAAAAAGAGTTTTGTATTCATTGGAATATTTGGCCAAATAAATTTTTTTTGAAGACTCATCCAATTATTTACCTGATACTTATGATCCATAAAGTAAATATGAAGTCAACAGGTTTTTAAAAAAAACCTGAACATTGTTTGTTAAATTTTCATTTTGATTCAAAAGATCTCTCGTCACAAAAATAAACAAATAGTTTTTGATTTCCAATGCAAATTATAGAAATGAGATGCCAATATTTTATATAAAAATAAAATTACACAAAATGTTAACCCAATGACGTAAATAATTTGTTTTCGGTGTTGCCTGAAACATACCTGGCCTTGTGTTTGTTCAGTTGGTCGATTTGCTCGCTAAGCTCGGCTACGACATCGTTGTTCTTCTTCCTGAGGTTGGTCAAGGTCTGCTCGTGTTGAAGGTTCGATTCCTCCAGGTCTCTCCTCAGTTTCGCCATTTCGGCCTCTCGCCTCTTATTCAGCTCGACCTACACCATTGGAACGACAATTTTCTGTAACTACTTTACTGGAATTTAAATAATAAGTAAATTTTATAAGGATTATTGGAAAATTATATAGTTACCTGAGCAGAGGTAGCACCGCCAGCTTCTTCCAACCTCTCGCTGAGCTCTCCGATTTCTCGGGCGAGTTCAGCTCGCTGCTTCTCGGCCTGTAAGTCGGTAAAATATTCCGTTTATATTCATAACATGCAATTAATAATTTTTTTAATAGCATCTACTATAACTACAATATTTTATGCTTAATTTTCATGAACAAAAAAGTTGTAAAAATTTTATTAACGTTAAATATATAATTACCTTAGCCCTGGCTTGCCTTTCAGCTTCCAGTTCCTCTTCCAACTCTTCGATTCTTGCCTATGAAAAGACATTGTGTTATTAAAGATTAATCTAAAAAAACTATTTCGAAAGAAAGATACGTTAATGTTTGATTAACTCACTGAAAAGCTTAGTCATTTTAATGTACGTCTTTAATTTGTTATTTTAGAAGTTAGTTGTTTGAAAATTCTATACATTAAAAGTATTACTTCAAAATTTTAAATATTTGTTATTTAAAAGCCAATTGACAGTAGTTACAATGACATTAAGTTTTGCTTTAAATGCTATATAGCTTTAAAAGGCTTTAATGTGAAGCTTTTGAAAGAAATTGTAAGCAGCAGTCTTACTTCAAAAGAAGTATTTACGGTGATATCTTGCAAGCGTAGAGGTTTGATTAAGCATAAAAGAGCTTATCAAAAGCAAAGCTCGTGAAGAAAAGTGAGAACACACAGAAAAGAGCGATAGATTTCTGCCTTCAGCAAAACATTCCTTTGATTTAACGTCCATACTTCATATACAATATGAACAGTCCCTGGAGCAGCAGCATAACACGGTTCTTGCATTCTCCTTATCATTCTTTTGCTATCGGAACTCAGATTATAACTCGGAGAAATGTACTGAGCTTTCTGATAAGGATAAAATAGGTCTTTCCTCAACATGCTGCCGTTTAGTGAAGAGGTACCAGAAGTGATGTTGGAAGGGAACACTTGCAAACTCGATTTAATTTCTTTTATGACGCTTTCGGAGCTGCTCTCCTTGTGTTCTGTGGTGAACCCGTTCTGGACACCGTTGGACACCTCATGGTCAACTCCGTTCGTGGTTTGTTCAATCGTAGCCATGGTTGAAAAGAAGAAATGTCGTTTAGATCACAAAAAGATATCCAAAGAGCTGTGAAATATCGCAAAGGTTCAAAGTCAAGGAGTTCGCAAAGGAAACTATTCCCTTAGACAAAGATTCCTAGCAAGTTGTCTGTCGTCAAGCGTTGAAAAGTCAAAAGGAGTGCTAACAGGGTTCGAAAAGGACACTATTCAAGTAGACAACGATCTTATTGTCTAGCAAGTCGTCTTTCGTCGAGTACTGAAAAGTTCGAAAGCAGTGCTAACAGGGTTCGAAAAGAAAACTATTCACGTGGGAGACAAAGATTCTTATTGTTGGAGGAGAGGTGTCCGAGGTGTCTGCTATCCTTTTCAGAGCTAACGAAGCGTCACGTAACCAGTACCAAAGCCACGGAAGAAGTAGGTCCCCGAAAAATCGGTCAACAGCCAAGAGTGAAGAAAGTCCCAAACGAACAAGCCAAAAAGTGCGACTTTGTAATAGTATCTGCCACGGCTTCACCAGTTATGTTCCTAAAAATGAACACCGGGATGACACGCTCGGTGTTGTGACTCAGAAGACCTTCCCCGACTTGAGATTTTGGGATTCTTGCTGCCTTTTTCGGGTTGGCGAAAAGGGGGGACGAGACAGACGTGTGTTCGTAAGTAATGGGGCTGGGGAGAGAGAATAACGAGACGGGGAGGAAGATTCCTTTCTTTGTGAGGAATCTTGTTAGTAATGCGAGTGACAGCGCCATCCGCATCGGCGGGGATTTTTTGATGTAGCGAAATATGGAAAAAATATATTTCATGTTAGGATTTTTGTATGTTATCTTTTATAATCCTCCCAGCCAAAATATGAGTCAGGAATTGGATGTATGAAGCATTTTTTAGGGGAAAGTTTAAGTTGTTTCTTTTGAGTGCTTGTATCTTCCTCTTTAGTTTTTTTTTCTGCAGAAAAAGTAGTGTAAATCTTCGAGGAACACTTTTATTGTAAACTAAAGTTAATTACATTTAAAATTCATGTTTTTATTAGAGGAATAATCTTGTAGATGGGTGTTTACAAAAGTGTGATGAGTAAACATTTGCAGAAACCGTCACCTTGGACGCTTGCCCAGTTCTCTTTTGATGAGATGCTATCAAATTTGACATAAACACATTAATCTCTGCTTATTGAAAATGACGTTATTTAAGGAATATATTTATAGAAATATACTCCTGTTTACTCACTCTCGGTTTCCTGATTATAAATAAATAAAATGATTTATTTATGATGTAAATTTATTTACCTGGAGCTCCTTGATCTGCTTCTGGAGCTTGGAAACAAGGCTTTGTTCATCCTCAAGTTTAGCAGCTAAGCTAGCCATCTCCTTCTCTTTCCTAAGAGGAAACAAATCTTATAATTTCTTATTAAAATTTGTAAATATTACTAAACCCTTGTCCAAACTCTTTTCTAGTTTTAAGATAAGAAAAATATTGATCCAAGTATATTTTAAAGAATATTATTTTGTACACTTAGATATAACGAGACATGCTCTTAAAAAACTTAAATTGTGTTTATCAATAGATGCATAAAAAGATCGATGAAATGAATTATCGTAATATGCATATCATTCATATCGAACATAAATATTCTATTTGAGAATTAAGTGTCATTTTTCATAGCGTCAGAAACATTATTTTGTAATTCTAACAACCATTTTTTCGAGGTTTATTTCGAATATGTTTTTTTAAAGAATATATATTTTTCAGTAACGCATATTAAAGAAATGTTAAAAATTCTATTTTTTAATTTTATGAAACTGAAACAATTATTATTTAAATTCCTTCACTACAAAATTAAATTTATAATTTCTAAAATTTCTTTCATACCTTGTTTAAAACGTTAGATAATTCGTTTTTCAAATTTATTATGTAAGTGTATTATCGAATGTTATCCCGTTTATTATGTTAACGTATCATGTTGGTTGTATAGCAATTCGTTTATTCGTTTCATTATGTTAGTGTAGTATTGATTTCTATTGTACCTCTGGAGGGCCTGCTCAAGCTCCTTCTTGTTCTTCTCGAGGTCAGCGACGGCTTCCTGGGCAAGCTTGAGGTCTCCCTCAATCTTCCTCTTGTTCTTCTCAACATCGCCGCGCAGCTTCTTTTCTCGGCTCAAGGAGTCTTCCAACTGCAAAAACACAGAACATTTTTTAATTCAATGCACTTGGTATAATGTATTGAAACATTTGGACTAACATTCGACATATTTGGACAAAAATATTAGGAAATTTGGTCAAACATTCGAAACATTTGGACAATCAATCAACTGTGGCAAGCTCTGCGACAAGTCTCCAAGCTTATTAACTCGAGAATTAAATCAAAGTAGTTATTATCCAAGTTTATTAACTCTAGAGTACTAACCCAAGTAGTTATTCTCCAAATTTATTAATCTAGTATTATACTGGCGTAGGCAGGTAAATTGCAATTTCTGCATTAAATGACATAGACCATAGTGCCAGATAACCCCACTCTGTTTTACTGCATTACATTATTTATCAATGAGCCTTAAAATATATATTTTTTTACAACAATTGTATTTCAAAATTATATTTCTCACTTAACGGACCAACTAATCTTTGTGAAATAATACTTATTAATGCCTTAAATGTTGTTTTTCAAATAAAAGACTGTCTCACCTCGTCTAAGGTGGATTCCAACTTGGCCTTCACTTTGTTCATGTGGTTGAGTTTATCTTCGGTAGCCTGGAGGTCTTCTCCGGTTTTCTGTTGGGATGAAAAGGTTGTAGAAAATGTCAGAAATAGTATTCGAAATAGCAAGAAATAGGCTGTATTGTTAACGTTCCTATTCTAAAGATTACTATGAATTTAAGAGTACATTAGTATAATGCATCGAACTGTACTTTGAAACGTCACTTAACTGTGTGAAATAATTTTAGCATTTGTGAATCAGTTTATGGGTAACTGTTTCAGAAATTACAAAAATATATAATTTAAAGATTTATTTTAAATTTAATTTTTAAGTGACTTTTCACCTTTAACTCTAGTCTTCTACTACCATTTATGTAAGATATTATTAACCCTCAACTTCATGATAGAAAAAATGAAAATTAGTTTTTTTTCTCAAAAATTGGAATTTCAACATACCTGTCCCATCTCCTGCATTTGTTTCTTCTCCCTGTTGAGTTTGTTGATGAGCTCATCTTGGTGGGCGATCTCATCGTTGAGGTTTCGGATTTGGTGGTCCTTCGAGGCCTTGTCTTGCTCAGCCTGTGGAAACATTAAATTACATTAACTCAATACCAATTCGTACTGTTCGCCTGTAGAAACATTAAATTACATTAACCAATACCAATTCGTACTACTGTTCGCCTGTGGAAACATCAAATTACATTAACTCAATACCAATGCGTACTGTTCGCCTGTAGAAATATTTAATTATATTAACTCAATACCGATTCGTACTGTTCGCCTGTAGAAACATTAAATTACATTAACTCAATAACAATGCGTACTTTTCTCACCTGTAGAAACATCAAATTATATTAACTCAATACCAATTCGAAATTTTGGCGAGTTGGTAAACTCTTCTTTTCAAAATATGAGGAAATTTTGTGCCCTGTTGGCAAATATAGATGAACCAAACATTCTCCAGGACAATAAACTTGCTGAACGTGGGTTGCCATATCGCAAAAATTGTTATGACTTTTTCGACTAAAATGCAGTCTATATCTAGTCACTTTGAATTAACTACATGTGAATACTCAGAATGTGAAAATTATCCTCAAAAATTTACCAGAGATGCAAAAAGCTTAAGTAAATAAGTTAGGGAATCACGTTCTTACACTTTGAATTTAAAACACTTTAAACTTAGAAATCATCAGAAATTAATATAAAAAATTATTATTTAACAATAATTAATATTAAAAGGTAATTATTAATTGGAGAAAAAAATAATATTTGAAGGTTAATATTAGAGATTTTCTCATTTCTGTTCATCCTTTCGCAATGTGAGTGAAAGAAGTGTTGGGGAATTCTTTTAATGAATTTTGACCCTTTTTTCACACTTAGCAACTCAATTATAGAAACATATAACAATGACTTACCTTCTGGATGACCAACTGCAGATCCTCAATCTCCTTTTTCAGGTTGGAGCACTCTCCCTCGAGCTTCTTTTTGTTCGAGTTGAGGGCTGAAGCAGAATCCTCTTCACGAGACAGCCTTTCCTGCAGCTCCTGCAAACGAAGAGCGAATTCCGTTGTATCGACATGTTCTCCGTTAGCAGCCATGAAGTTCTCGGAATTTTTAATGTCAATAGCAGCCATTTTTTATGTACTGATTAAGAAGTATTAGCTTATTTTGGGTCTGTAACACAATCCAGAGACACTTAAGTTCCCTGTAGCGACTTTTTAATATTCTGTCCACTGTTAGCGATAAACAATTTATAGATTCCGTGGGTCATCCACAAATAAAATAGAATGTTATTCCTCGAAGAATACGATGAAGTTCGACTACGACCACAATCCACTTCAAAGTGTCGACATTCAAGATATAGTTTCAAAGAACTGCAATGATTCAATTGGGTAGCTCTCCAAGATACGACCAAACAAGAAGTTAAATTATCTAATCTCTCGAATATCCAGAAATAGAAGATTAATCAAATTCAGATCGGTATGGGATGCAGAAGAGAGTGGCTAGAAAACCGGGAGGGACACCTCCTCAAGGCACGAAATCGGTTTCGTTAATGAAGAAACTTGGACCAAACTCTTTTTTAAAAAAAAAGTTGATTCGATGTCAGAATAATCAGAGCACGATTGTGAGTCACTTGAAGTGAAAGGAAGGGGGGGGGGAGAGGGGTGGAAAGAAGTTTGTTCCTTCCACCACCCCCGCTCCTTGGTCGGACTGAAGGATTTTCTGTCTTTCAATTTCTTGGCATAAGAGATGCGTGTTTTGATTCATGAAATAGACTCAGAGGCTCGCGTTACCATCTCTGATGTGCTAGTTTTGCTTTTATATTTTTTCTTGTTCCTTGTCGTTTCGGTTTTGCCACGGCTGTTTAACAGATTGGAGATATTTCTTGTCACGATATTTGTCAGCGGTGCCCTAGGGAGTGCTTGCCAAAATGGTGACGCGAAATTAATTTGACAAGGGAAAAATTAGGCGAAGAATTAATTTTAGAAATCACGCTGATTGTGTTACTTCCTTGTTCTACAAATAAATGTAAAAAGTTCATAGTTTTAGAGAATTTAGAATTTTTAATGATCAGACAAATTTCAAGTATTAATTTTAGAAATCATGTTGATTGTGTCACTTCTATGTTCTACAAAGAAATAATAAGGCCGTAGTTGTAGAGAATTTAGTATTTTTGATGATCAGGCAAATTTCAAGCATAACTGATTTTAGTTTCTTTCTTTGTATTCCTCTCTCAATTTTTAGAACATATTTTACTATGTTTCATTATTATTACTTCTTTATTGATTAATTTATAAGTAATGTTATTTAAAAAAAAGTAAAAGTTTTTAACGAAATATCTAGAAACATGAAATTATAAAGATTTATTTAGTTAAATTTGAAAGTTAGATTAGAGTTACTTGAAAACATACAGTTATATATAGTTTTTGATTAAATCTTTAGTTATAGATTATTAGTTGTTTGAAAGTTTTTTAGTTCAATTTTATCTAAAGAGTATTCTATTTAAGAATTTGGTGATGTTGAGGTTAATTTAAAACTACATTATACGAAGTACTGCATTTGATTTGAATTTTAACATTTATTTCAAGGCTTATGAAATTTTTAAATTAAAATAAGAGTTAGCATTCGTTTCTTGAAATAAACTTAAATTACGAATATCTTTGTGAGTAGGAGGACGATTAATCATAACCGTGCTCACCTTTCTTTTTTTTAAGGCGCAAGGTGAATGCGAGTGAAGAGATTCGCTGGACAACTTCCAGAATATTCTGAAGTCACTAAATTTTGACATTCTATTTTAAAAACGGCGGCTGATCCTTGTCAGAAACATCTTTGAGGGGACACTAAAAATACCTCATTATGACTGCTTGTAATTAGTGGGTTAATGCATTAGTAAGAAGAATACAAGAGGAGCTATTCAATCTAATTCTGAAACCGTTAAGGCTGCTGTTAGCGAAAATAGATGGAGAAAAATTACCCCATTCTTTCCCGGCGGTGAACCCACACTTTTGACATTTGTTCGCATCAAATCTTTTATTTAACTATGCCATTCGGTTTTTTTTACCCGGAAGAATGATTCCATACCTACGCATTGCTTACTTCTTTTCTTTTGATGATTTTAAGATGTTTTTGCACGATTTGTAAAAAAATATATTTTGCAATATTTACAAATGATTTTTCTTAAAAACTATCAACTAGTTAAAGTCTATCATTTAACTATGTCATTCCTTTTTTTTGATGATTTTAAAATGTTTTTGCGCGATTTATACCAAAATATATTTTGCACTATTAAAACTGACATTTAAAAAATCTTACAAACTAGCTTATTGTCATTCAGAACTATAAACTTTATGCAGCCTCACACACTTTTTCTCCAAGTTAAACTTTTATTTCCAAACTTCTACGAATTCAATAAACACGTTTATGAACCGAAATTTGTAACGATTCTTTCATCTGGAAATTAAGAGACACTTATCCCAATAGTACTTTAGATCTAACCAAGCTCTTTATGCAAAACAGAGAAAAGAAAAGCAGAAAAATATTTATCTTAAGGTTGACCATGCTAAGAGTCATTGTGTTTGATATATATTTTTTTTAAACTTGAGAGTATCTTTTACGTTTCGCCTGAAAGCGCTTCTTTGTTTTGTTTTTTAAAGACACTTTAAAGCAGAATGAATTCGAATTGCAGAAGGACATAACCTAAGCTAAGTTTATTTCTTTTGAGTAACATTTCTTTCGAAATCCCTTATAAGATTTTATGAGTTAAAAATTTAATTTTTAGAAACGTTTTATTTGCTTATTTTCGTCATTTACTGAATATTTCATATATTTAAATATCTTTAATAAATAAGTATCTAAGTTCTAACGTTTTACTGTTTACTGTTTTTATTGTATCCTTAATAGGATGCAAAGAAGCAGAAAGACAACGCTTCCTAGGAAGGTTTCACTATTTTTGCTTCTAAGCAGTTCTATCTTAAAATAAGTAGTACATAAGAGGAAAAGTGGTGAACCAGCTCTGTGAGTTATTTTCTCTTGTAAGAACCACAAATATATTTTCTAAAGTATATTTTACATAATTCTTACATTTTAACATTTTTCTACAAAAAAGAAAACTTCACTTTTCCGAAAATTCTAGGATATTTTTAATATTTTCTTTTGTGCCTTATTGAAAATTATTTACGATTTACGTTCATTTGTTTGCTGTCAACTTTTGTACTTAAGCTTGCTTTTAATGAGTTGATTGAAAAAATCATCATTATCTGGCTTGGTAATGTAAAGGGGCAATTAGATTCCGAAGTTAGTAGACGATCTGGTCTTTTTCTAGTGTTGATATTTTCTTCCTCAGTTGGTACTATATCCTATCTGCTTTGAGGAACATCCTATCTGTTTTTTTATATCCTACAAGATGTATCACAGGTAGCACAACAATTCTGACCAATGTCGTATGAATATCGGCCAAACTTGGAGAATATTGGATAAAATCGATCATTTTCTACCAATTTTAATCAGATTTCCCCGTTCTTTGAGATTTCAAACCGGAATTTACGAAAAGTGCAATATACTTAGTTCTACTGCAATCTTATAGTACTTTGCAAGTGTAAAAGTCGAATATTATGCTTCGCAATATTTTTCAATCAAGAATTTTGGATTGTAATTCTTTTTTAATATAATATTCAAACCAATATCGCACCCCGATATTGCCCACCGTCTGTAAAACGTAGTCCATTATGCATTGGGCGATGGGTATGAGCCGAGATTGGCCAATACTGCTGTGCTACTACACTGTTAAAAATAATAGTTCAAGGTTGAACCAAAATACGGTTCAAATTTGCTGCAACCATGATTTGATAGACTATTGAACCATAAAACGGAATTTTCAAATTGCGTAACTATTGTGAGAGGTTGAACCATAAAAAAGTTTTCATAATGCATAATAATAGTGAAAGGAGAAAAAAAAACAGTATTTCGTAAGCTAACGCCGTCGGGACTTAAAACCCTACAGATTTAACGAGCACGTCTGTCCCAGTAATTAGATCCGATTTATAGGATGACTCGCAGTAGGTGGGATTCGAAACCCCGCTCTCCTGAGATGCTTAAAACTCTAGGCTGATGTCATAACCACACGTCCAAGGACTGGTCAATTCTCAAGCAGAAACAGTACTACTCAGTCATGGTGCTGCGTTTGAGTAAACAGTTAAATTGTCGGATGGCGGTTAGTAGAAGTTGAACCGAACTATCGTGCTATTGGATTAGAAGTCGAACCAATTTTTCGTGAAAGTAGATCTATTTCCAGAATGTTATAAATGGTTGAACCATTTTATGGTGTATCTGCTAGAAGTTCTTCATTTTTCACCAATATTTGGTTCAACGTTGAACTGAAATTTTTAACAGTGTAGAAATCCTATCTATTTTGAGTAGATTTGTTTCTCTATAGGCACTCACCTGAAGTTGTCCTTCCAGGTCGTTCTTGATGGAGATGGTCTTGGCGAGCCTCTCCTCAACGTCCCCAGCTCCTGTCCTCTCGGACTCCAGCTGGAGGAACATGTCGTTCTTCTCCTGGAGGAGTTTGACGTTCTGGTGCTCCAGGTCCTTCCTGAGCTTCTCCTCCTTCTCCAGGGAGTCCAGGGCCTTCTTGAGCTTGTCCTCCAGCTCCTTGATCTCGTCCTCGGCCTTGGCCATGTTGAGCAGGGGCTTGACCTTGATGTACAGCTTGTACCACAGCCAGTTGCGGAGTTGCAAGAACTTGCGCAAGTTCCTCTGGATGACCAGAAGAGCCACTCTGCGAAGAAATAAGTGAAATTCAATTGAAGAAGTTTTTCTTTGTATTGTAGCGGGAATCATTTGTTTGACTGGAGAAGTGTTGATGTATAAAGTCAATTTTATTAAAGAAGGTTTTCTTTGTATTGTAACGGAAATCATTTGTTTGACTGGAGAAGTATTGATGTATAAAGTCAATTTTATTGAAGAAGTTTTTCTTTGTATAGTAACGGAAATCATTTGTTTGACTGGAGAAGCGTTGATGTATAAAGTCAATTTTATTAAAGAAGGTTTTTTTGTATTGTAACGGAAATCGTTTGTTTAGCTATAGAAGTGTTGATGTAAAAAACCGAAAAAATTTAATGTGTTGTAACATTTGCGTTACTGAAGTAGTCACAAAACTAACTTAACTTTTATTCTAATATTTTATGTTCGAATTTTTTTTAATTAAGCAGCAAACTAAATTAGTGGTACACTAAAATCAATGTCCGGTTTTCAACTTGTTTAATGATTTTTATTCAAAGACTGCATGGTTAAATAGCTTTGCTCTTTTGATATTAAGAAACAAATGATTTATAGATGAACTAACCTCTGTTCTTGCAGCTTCTTGAATTCCCTCTTGGACACATACCATCTGACCCAGGCTTGCAACCATGTCACAATCTTGGCCAAACGGTCATCACGCAACTCTTCAAGACGACCCAAGACACCGGCACGGAAGAATACCTTGGGTGAGCAAGTGGTAAAGTCAGCACATTGGGATACATAACACGTGCACTATCTGATTTTCGTTACATGTTTCCCGCCGAAAAAGCTGGCTTAATTGCTCAATTGTTAACACTAAAGCCCGCTGCTGTACAGAAAGCAAGCTCATTTCACGTAGCAGCCCTTTACTGCTTTTCTAGTACTTCTTTTAGCTAAATATTAGATGGTAATACTTAATTGCAGCAACAATAATATAATTCATTTGCTTTTTGAAAATGAAAGCAAAAGCTTATTAATTTATATTTTATTTTATTGAAACATAAATTTTGCAGTACAAGTATGGAAATGATTTTTTAATTTAAGCTTATTAATTTTTAACAAATCTTAAGACAAAACAGAGGCATTTCACAAAATTAGTTTTAGAAATTAATATTTTTTTTCTATTTTAAAACTTATTTCTCTTTTGTATTTATAAAAGAGAATTTAGGTTAGAATAATAGAATATCACTACTCTAAACTAATAATATTTTGGTTATTAGTATAAGGATTGGCATGTTAGTAGTAGTTTTTCAAGATGGCACGATGAAACATTTAAAACACAAAGTTCCTTTTTTGTTTTGTTATTTCCAAATATCAATTAAAAAAAGAAAAGAAATATGTTTGTATAACATTTATATGTTTAAAATAATTATTATTACCTAATGATTTTAGGTAAAAAATTACATTACAATTACTAATGCCTTACTTACTACCTTTAGTAATTTAAGGATTGTATAGCATGTAATTTATACTTATATAGTTGCAATATAGTTATATAAAGTTGTAATTTAAGGAATTATATTTTAAAAAGAACAAAAAATATTTATTTAAAATATATTTGGATAAAGTCTTTAAAAATGCAGCTGATACAGCTTAGCATAAATCGAAATTACGCAACACTGGCCTGAGCAAGCAAACAACAGAAGCTCTTCACCACTGAAGCTGCTAGCGATTGAACAGCTATGACGTTACAACTCACCATCCTTGGTAAAACAGGAAAAACAGGACAGGGATTTTGAGGAACTCATCCTCCTAAGGAGAATTTGAGGAATTGGGAGGATAAAGGAAAACATATACACATCAAGTCAGGATAAAATCGGGATCGGGAGATGATTCTAAAAAAGGGAAACTATACAGAATTCATTATTGTACAGTGAATAGGTTCCAACTAGACGATCAATTAAAGAGTTTTTCTCCAGACCTTCTAACTCTCAGGATTTAACCCAGAAATTCCGAATTTTATTAACACTTTTTCAGATTTCCGGTGAAAATTGTTTCAAATTGTCTGGAAATTTGTTGTTGTATATTTTGGGATAATGTACCAATTGCCGAATTTTCGATGGAGTAAACGTTATCCTGGAAATCCGGGGAATTGTCAGGTCTGGATGCCATGCTATGATTCTTATTTCAATTGTTTTACGTTTCCACAAGTTTTACCTTGGTGTTTCCGAGCCTGTAGTCATTCTTGTCGAGCTGGATAGCTTCCAATACGGCTTCAGCTACTTTCTTGGCGTCCACGAATCCCTTGGGGACGGCACTGGCGGCTAAGATGGTGTATCTGTGTACAAAGAGCAACAAACTCGTCAGAAAGTATAATAGTCAGATAATAGTTCTAATACAAAGCGCGCTACACTCCTAAAACAAACTAGCGAATTTAACTCAATCTGAGTAATTTTCACTCCTCCAGTCTTGCAAATGCACTTCTCCGACAGGAGTGGATCCTTTGTGTGTTAAGCCTCCAACAGGATCACTCCAAACGAGTGATTTTAACTCAGTCTGACTTAATATTCACTCCTTTCCAGTGTCGAAAATGCACTTCTCTAACTGGAGTGGATTTCACTCTTTTGTTTTAAGAGTGTAAAGCACAGTTGAAAAAAATACTAATGAGAAATTCTAAACTTAAAATATCTAAATTAACTAACATTGAGACACATTAATTGTTTTCTTTATAACAAATTTAATTCTCACAATTGATAAGAAGCGGAAAATAGGTTTCTCTTAATGCTGAAGTAAAAACGTAAAACATTTCAGTTAATTATTTATAATTCCAAAAACTTAAATATTGATCTTGACTTAATATCAAAGTGCATTGTTTTTGAGCCAAGCAGACAGCCAATGAGTCTTACTATTCGAATTAAAAAAAAAACTGCACAAAAAAAAAACTGTCAAATGAAGTGACTGAAATTAACTTTTGCAAATAATATGATGTTTGAAAATCATCCGACAATTGAATTATTCATAAAAGCTGAGTAATTCAAGTGTTCATTGATATTGACTTAACATTAAATTGTTTCTTGACTCAACATTAAATTGTTTTTTGACTCAACATTAAATTGTTTCTTGACTTAACCTTAAATTGTTTCTTGACTCAGCATTAGATGTTTTCAATCAAGCAGACAGCATAAGTATTTTGTTGTTTTAAAAGGACCGTTAAATAAAGTGATCAACTTTCAAAGTGAAATATCAGTTTCAAAAATCAGAAGACATCATAATTGCTCTTGAACGCTACCTACCGTTGTTTGAAGTCGGGGTAGATCATCCTGTTGGGGAATCCCTTTCGGCAAATACGGATTCCTTCAAGTACACCGTTACAGGTCAGCTGGTGCATCACCAATCCAGCATCAATAACACCTGTGGCGAAAGTACGCACGTTAAGAATACAGAAACGGAATATATTTAGTCTAACCTCGTTAATCCGGCACTCAAGCGACATACAGAAGACATTCGTCCTTAGTTATTCTTCTCCTTATTCGTCAAACCTCGTTAATCCGACACTCGAGGGACATACAGAAGACATTCGTCCTTAGTTATTCTTCTCCTTATTCGTCAAACCTCGTCAATCCGACACTCAAGCGACATACAGACGACATTTGTCTTAGTTCTTCTCTTTATTCGTCTGTTTTTTGCTTTTTCGAACACACTACTGCTAAATACATGACGAGAAACGTTATGTATTTTTACTTAATTTTTTCATCCAAATACGGCTAAACGAGGTTCGACTGTAGTAAATACGTCAGAAAGAGTAGTATTTTTATTTCTTCTTTTCTTCGTGCGTCTTAGCGTTTTTATATAGTTATGTAACAGAATTAGAGAAGTATCCCTAAATAAATTACCAATATATGTATTAAAGTTAATCGATAACTTAAAGTTTAGGCTTTATTGACATGGTTATACTTTGAAATTTGATTTACTTATTTTGTCAAAAAGGTTTCTTCTTATATTTGTAAAATTGGAGTGAATACAATGTTAATTTTATTTTTTTTAAAAATAGGCTTGTTTTTTTTCTTTATTAATGACACGATACTTCTATGACTATTTTATGAACACAAATATTTAAAGTTCAATTATTATACATTATCACTTAAAAATAACTCTAATTTGTCAAAAAAAAATCATCTATATAATTGTTACAAAAAATTATGTATTCATTTCAAACTATTTAAAGGAAACATGCTAATACAAAAGGGTTTTAAAAATAATAAAAGGTTAGAGAGGTTGGCAGTAAGGTTTAGGTCAAACAGTTCATACTCACCAGGAAATATTTTTTGCGTAACGAAATATCCTAACCAATCTGAATTTTAAATTCAATAGCTGTTTGCAAATGGATACCAAATTACATGGTTTTAAAAAAAAGTACATAAGAAGAAAACATTTAAAAATCAAAAATAGTAAAAAGTCAAAAAGCTAAAAAGCTTCTAAGCTATGAACATTTAAGCTCTACTCTATAAGCACTGAAAATTTAAAAGCTATTATTTTAATGATTAATTTTAATTTGCCAAAATAAAAATAATTAATTAAATCTTTTGCATAATTTTGATAAGCGTTGTAGCTAAAAATAAATGTTTGCATAATTTTGCTAAGCGTTGCAGCTAAAAATAAATGTTTGCAAAATTTTGCCAAGCGTTATAGCCGAAAATAATTCTTTTGCATAATTTTGCCAAGCGTCGTAGCTAAGAACAAATATGTTTAATGATTTTGACAAGCTTGAGAACAAATCGTTTGCATAAATTTTCCGAGCATTGTAGCTAAGAATAAATCTTTTGCATATTTATTTTCAAGCGTTGTATCTTGTAGCTAAGAACAAATCTTTTGTATATATTTTTTAAAGCTTTGTAGCTAAGAACAAATATTTTTAATAATTTTGACTAGCTTAAGAACAAATCTTTTTTCATAAATTTTCCAAGCGTTGTAGTTAAGAACAAATATTTTGCATATTTTTTTTCCAAGCGTTGTAGCTAAGAACAAATATTTTGCATAATTTTGCCAAGCATCGTAGCTAAATCTACTAAAAGCAGCTTATTTATTCTGCAGCAGCTGTAGCCGATGAAGCACAAAAGGCTTTCTTATTTGTTCTCCAGATATCTTACCTGGTGACTTAGTTTCGTTAGGGATGATGCAACGTACGAAGTGTGGTGCAGTGCTACGGAGAGTAGCCATCAGCTTGTTTAATTGTTCCTGTTTTTGTTACAGGAAAAGAAAAAAAAGTTAATGTTGTTAGATAAATAGAGTGCCTAGCCACCTTCTCTATTACCGATCTTGACGATTGTGGTATGTGTACAAAATGGCGGAAGTTCGTATTTATTAAAATGGGAAAAGGGTAGATGGTTGCATTCATTGAATAAAAAAGGATAGATCTCATGTAAAAAGGAAAGTTGTTGCAAAAATATTAATAGAAATGGAAAGAATCATTTCGAGAATGGATAGGGTAGTAATTATTAAAAAAAACATGTGAAGTGTTAATTTCAATGACTACTGATGTCAATTTCTTCAAATACTTGAGTGATAAAATGTCATTACTTTAATCTGAAGTGTCAACAAATTCATATGGCTTACAACAACTGAGTGTAACGTTATTTTCCGAAGAAATAGACATGTAGCTATCGAAATAACCAGCTCACACGTTAACGGATAAAACTAAAAACGGAAACAGGGCAGGTTTGAAAATTTGTTTCGGGAAAGAAGGCTTCAAGTCAGGAGAGTAGACAAGTCCAAAAACCATCTAAAGGGGTTCGGTTTCAATTTTTTTTTCAAAAGTTACCTGGCTGTTTCAACTCGTTGGGAATGATACAACGTACAAAGTGAGGCTGAGTGCTGTGCAACGAAGCCATCAATCTATTAAGCTGTTCCTGTAGTTGACAAAAGTGAAGCAAACAGTTGTTAGCATTGCCATTTTTAGAGCAAACGTCTTATGTTTGCAAGAGATACACACACATTGTTAAGTACCACAAAGAATCAAGAAGAATCATAAACGTATCAATTCATATATGAGTTAAACTTATCCTCATGAAAGGTATTTTTCTAATGACAAATACATTGTACAGATATTTAAAGTTTATGATTCTTCTTATACACACATAAGCCAAGCACTTTATGCTAAAATAAACACACAATAATGTTTAACTTAATGTATTTTAAGCAAATAAAACTAAAGCAACATTCATTGCATCTAAGTAAAGCAAAATTAAAATAAAAAGCAAAGTAAGCCATTTTATCTCTACATTTAACTAGACTAGAAATTGAAACTAGAAATTTATTGCCGAAATTATTAATAACTAAATTCTTGTAATAAACTGCTGCTAATCTAAAAAGCTTGGCCTAAATTTAATCAATTAGAATTGAAATGATCTTGTTAAATTGAAATTCAAAAATCGAGCAAGCTGCTTATGCCTGCTACTAACTAAACAAAAACGACTAAGCTAGAAGCTGTTATTAGCGCCATTTTAAAAGCTGAACTATAGGACTAGAAGCTGTAGCTGGCGATATCGTGTGCAATGGATTATGATTCCATGAAATTAATGTGCATAATTGAATAAAATAGCACTCAGTTTCTTTTTGTATCAACTAATCATGATCTTCCTCTTTTCCCATTTTGTAACTAGATGAAATGCATTTAAGTTAATTCATTTCAATTTAAATTCATTAGATAAATTGTTCATACATATACACTCCTATAAATGAAAAATATATAAATAATTATAATAATAATACAACTATAAAAGATTCCTATATATAATATATTTTATCAAAGATTTTTTTTATTTGTATTTGTTAAAATATAAAAAATATATTACTAGAATCATAAATTAAGTTAATGAATATATAATACGTTTCGGAATATTTCAGGAACTATCGCTATAGAGGTTTCCAAGGAAGTAACTTATTGCATTTAAACCTAAATCGCGCCCTGGCCTGGTTTACAACCATAACTGGTTGCAACATCGCAAAGGGGCATCAGTTCAGTTCAAATAAGTATCTTTGCACAAAAATCTTAATTGAACCCTTGTCTGGTTATCAATTATAACTGGTTGCAACATTGCAAGTAGGGTTTAAGCACATTGTCTTCTTGCACTAAACTGAAAACAGAGAGCTTCTCTAGCCTTATTACGTTTGTCGGCCGTAAAAGGGGTCTCGGACCAAAGTCTCTTTGCACTAAATTCAGAATCTGGACCTAGTAAAGTTCCACACCCAAGACGGGGCCAACTGGTAAATGTTTCAACCATAAGTCGTTTGACGCCCAGCCTGGGAAGAAAAATCCCTACAAGGCCCAGTTAAGTTAACAATCGTAACCAGAGAAACTAGTCCTTCTTACCCTGTACAAGCCAGATACAGTCTGGCTACTATACAAAATCCGAATCTGGACCTAGTTGAGTTCCATATCCAAGACGGGGCCAACTGGTAAATGTTTCAACCATAAGTCGTTTGGCACCCAGCCTGGGAAGAAATCCCTCGAAGGCCTATTTAAGTTAACAATTGCAACTCTAGAGAAACTAGTCCTTCTTACCCTGTACAAGCCAGATACAGTCTGGAAACCGGAACCCTTCTTCCTGCCTCCTCCTCCCTTGCCTCCAGCTCCCTTGTCATCTCCGCCTCCAAGACCTGGATGGTCCTCGAAGATCTCCTGCAGCAGCTTGTTGGAGCCCTTCTTGCACTGGTCGACGACAGTGTCGTTGACTGGATCCTTGTTCTTCTCTAGCCATCCGGTTATGTTGTAAGGTACCTTGTGGAAGAGATGGTTGTTGTCTTAGCTTAAATTTGAACAAAACAACTGCTCAAATTTCACGATAACTTTGTCATTTTTGACAAACTGATGTCATAAAATATGCTCCGATTTTTTAATTTTAGTAAATTTGTATCTGAGAGTGTGTATGCATCTTGTAAAGTCACATGTCATCGCGAGGAGAGGATTGTCAAAGGGGTGAAATATGTTTGACGATTGAAGAATCCTCAATAGTGATACATATATTTCTGAATTAAGTAAGATTTAGTTATATTTCTGAATCGAGTGGGAACTAGTGATACTTATATTTCTTAAAGATTGGATAATTTTCAAGAAAGTGGTCATAAAAGTGCCTATTTTTGTTCATGAAAATTATATAAAATATGTGTATGAGCAATATATGTGCATTATTTTATTATGTTTATTTTAAACTTGAAATTTAGAAAAAGTTAGTTCACCATATTAGCGCTTTCATTGATGAATTTAAGTTAGTTTAAATCATATTAGCGCGTTAGAGCTGAACACTGCACCCACCCATTGGTGTTATAATTGCGGATTTAAGTTAGTAATTCAATTGACCTGTTAATGCTGAACACTCCAACCCGTCAATATCATGGGAGTAAGAAATAGAGAGCGAAACCTGAATCCATCAATTTCACAATGTTACAAGGAATAGTAACGTTTATTCTATTTTCCTCATGAATGTAGATGATGTAATTATCAATAAAATCTAAAGGATATGCTTACAGTTCCGGCGTAGTGGGCAATGGCAAAGTGGGCAGCTTCTTGACCGGGCTTGGGTGGCTTGGGCTTGCAGAAGTTGGGAGACTTGCCCAAGTGGTTGGAGTTCAACTTGTCACTGAAAGTCTTATCAGTGGCCTTGGGAAACATACTCTCCTCCTCAAGGATGGACAAGATACCCAAAGGCTAAGGAAAGCAATCACGAAATCAATCAGGTAGCATTATAATACCGTAATGATTATTTTTGTAATAAGTGAGAAAATAGCAAGAAGTTATTTTGGTAACATTTTACAAGACATTTGAGTAGGTTACTTTTGCATTAAAAAATTGAAATAATTTTTTTTTTCTTAAAAGTTGTATATTTTTTCATGATTAATTAATTTTAAAAAAATGCAATTAATGAGTTTTTTTAAACTTCAAGTGTAATATACTTTACTGGTGAAATTTTAGTATTTTATTATGATAAGAATTGTTAACTAAGGAGATACATAATTATTGGCATTACACAAAATCTTATTTAACAATGTATAAATTAAATGCTAAATAAAGCATAGCTTAGCATTATTAAAAAAGCTAGGCTTTGAATAACAGTCTAGTTGCATTATATGAAACATACAATATTTCTATTGTACAAAAATGAAAGGGAAGTTTGCCTTATGCTAAACTTGTTATTGTTATCAATGTTATCTTTAATTACAATAAAGCTTGAAAAAGGAAAAATTTTTAAAGCTTAAATTGCATGGACAAAAAGCTTAAGCAACATTTAATAGTAAAACATGTGTTTATGAACTTAAAATATATAAGCAGAACAGAAAAGGCACACATGCTATTTACCTTCTCAATGAGCTCAATGCAAGCGAGCAGATCGAGTCCAAAATCAATGAAGACCCAATCAATACCTTCACGCTTGTACTCTTCCTGCTCAAGTACAAACATGTGATGGTTGAAGAACTGTTGCAGCTTCTCGTTGGTGAAGTTGATGCAAAGCTGCTCAAAGCCGTTGTACTGCGGGGCAAGGAAGCGAGAAAGCAAAAGCCATAATGAATGGGCGGCAATGAAGCACTTTGGTCTCTTTGTTGCTGGTGTAGGGTTCTGTTACCTTCGACAACTATATTTTGCTTGGATACAGCTGTTAGGTTGCTTGTTGTAGTGTCTAATCTAAATAATTTTTCTTTGCTTTCGATAAAACTAAAAATTGTTGTTCAGAAGTTTTCTTTTAATCGGTAACAACCAAGCCCAACTTTTCGATAGAACTGGAAATCCTAGTTCAGACTTTATTTTTAAATCGGTAAGAATCGAGCCCATCTTTTTGGATAAAATAGTAAATCATGGTTCAAACGAGTTTTTTTATAAATAGGTAACTATCGCTCACAGCTATGGATAAAACTGTAAATCATGGTTCAGAAGGTAACAACCCAGCCACACAAGTAACAGAGACCAAAATTCACAAAAGCAAATCAATAAGCATCTGTAAAGAAGCACAAGTATGCGTTAGGTGTCTCAAAAGCGAAAAGCGGCCCCTCAACTAAGCGGAAAATAGCGGAGTGTTTGCGAACAGCAGCGTTTCGTTGTCATGGGTCAGTCCTTTGTAATACCTTCTCGATCAGTTCGATACACGCAGCCAGATCGAGGCCGAAGTCAATGAAGACCCATTCGATACCCTCTCGAGTGTATTCTTCCTGTTCCAGCACGAACATGTGATGGTTGAAGAACTGCTGTAGTTTTTCGTTCGTGAAGTTGATGCAGAGCTGCTCAAATCCATTATACTGAGGGAAGGGAAAATGTGAGAACAAGGCTAATAATACCATTTACAGGCGGATGAAAGAGTTGTGACAAAAATAAATTGAGGAGAATATTGTCGATAATAATGCTTATTTTTTTAAAAAACAAATTTATTGTTTTCCGCGTTCTGATCTATTGTACTTCTGTAAAAGACAAGTTTGTGATACATTATATTTTATAAATTAGAATGGTTTCATACCTAATTTAGAAGTTATAAAGTAAATTTCATATGTGATTCGATATGTGTAAGATGTGGTGTTCAAATACTCACGTCGAAGATCTCAAAACCGGCAATATCCAGTACACCAATGAAGTGCTGTCTCTTCTGCTGAGTGTCAAGAGTCTTGTTCAGCCTCTGGACCAACCACTTGAAGATCCTGTCGAAGAAGGCCTTAGCCAAACCACCGATGGAGCTCTCGACCTATAGGGATGACAAACCAAAAATATATTGTAGCGTTTCTCCTAATAAGAATCTTGATGTCATATCAGCAAGACTTTTAATTTAGATACAGCATATAGGCATTTTGTATTTATTTCTATTATCGAAAAGTGCAAAATATGCAGCAAAGATAGTCCAAATCTATGCAAATGACAAACAATGTTCTTTAAGAACTAGAATAGTCTACTTTCTCGTTACTTCAACACATAAAACTTCTTGTAGTGTGGATAACAGAAAGAATCTTTAAAATCGTTCCGATAAAGTTAAAATTATATCAGACTGTCTTATAAAGGACGGACAGACAGACAGTAAGGTAACAGATCCATCTCATCGCCAGCTACGACTGGCTTTTTAGGCAATTTTAAGTTATTGAACCTTCAGAATATTTACAAATGAACGAAAAGAGACGATCGAATATCATGAAATTTGAGATGCCAATGTAATTTTTTTAATAAGATTTTTCTCATAATAAAATGAGCACTCCTTTAGGAGACTTTCATTTCTTGACAGTGAATGCAAATAGCTTGTTAAGTCCTCCTACCCACCTGAGTAGCCGATCGGCCCTGTGTCACCATCTCAGTACCGACTTTGATCTTGGGCTTGCACAAGTTCTTGAACAGATCGCCGGCGCTGATGCCCAGCAGTTCAGCGACCTTCTCTCCGGCCTCTGTGCCATCGGGCTCGGCCTGCTCTTCCCTGGGCCTCTGCTTGAACTTCATTTCTCCCAAGTGCATGCAGGCGGCTGTCACCTTGTAGATCTCGTCCTTGTAGTCCTGGCTGAAGCCAAGAATGTCGAAGGCAGTCTGTTGGTTGATTTTGGGGGGATATAGATTAATGGATTTGTTGGGAATAAGGATGAAATTGTTATTGGATCTCGCGTCGGTTGTAATAAGAATTTCGAAATGCCTGGTTGTAACGAGTTTTTTTAATATTTTGATGCGCCTTAGACGCTTGTTTCGATCTCTAGATGTTAGAGATCTTGTTTCGATCTCTCGCTCACTGTTAAGCGTTTTGGTACTGTATTGCACCGGAATTTTGGAACTTTCTGGCTGCCATAACTATTTAGAGCACGGATTTACCAATTTTTGTGGTAAAACCATAACTTTCATGCACCGCCAAAATGGCGAACTAAATTTTTAACAGTGAAGATACGCTAGTTGTTACGAATTCTCGATAATATTATACGCACTATACAGTTAAAAGATTTGGAGAAAGATTGTACCTGAATCGTGAAACTTTTTTTGGAACGTAACTGCCAACACTATTTGGAGTGCTGATTTACCACTTTTGCGGTGCATCAAAGTTATTGTTTTACCACAAAATTGTCTCCGTTTTAAATAGCAGTAGCAGCTAGAAAGTTCCAGTATTCCTGTGCAATCTTGCACCAAACTTTATAACAATGAACGACGATATTGCAATTGGATCTCGATGGTCGAAAGGGAATTTAGCCAAGCGTTTTTTGCAACGAATTCTCGGTAATTTTTTATAAGCACTTCACAGTTAAAAATTGTATAGAAATATTTAATTTTGGTCTATATTATGAGTGTAATATTCTATTTACGAAAGGATTAGCTTCGTTCGATATTATTATTATTTTTCATTTTGACGGGATCCTATTAAAACTTAGCTTATATTGAAGAAGCATACTTGAAAATATTATGCGCTCTAAATGCTGTAGCTTATTTTTGATTACCACACAAAAAAAAAAAAAACGACCGTCCACTTTTGCTTTATATTTTAAGTGTAACATAAGAAACTGTATTTATAAAAGGATTCTCTTAGGTCCAGTTAAATAAAGTTTTGTCTCGTAAAATATTCTTAATTTTTTAATCCAAGAAATTATTTTTGCGTCAATCAAATTTACCGAAAGAGTTCGAAATTTATTAAGGTAATGGAGGAGCTTTAAAATATATTTGAAACTATTACTTTGAAATATATTACCAACCTATTACTAAACATTTCAATTTGGATACATAAGAGTCAATTATAGGGTTTGATAGGACTTCGTGAATTTTTTTTTTTAAATATACAAATGAAACACAATTAAAAGTAACAGAGAAATAAATAGTAAAAGAAAAAAGACAAACTATGTATTTATAAGCAGATAGGCATGCAAAAGCTGAGGAAGGGATTTCGTTTAGGTTCTGTATAATTGAGTCATGCATTGAGCCAGCCACAAATGTGCCTAAAGCAGAATAAGGCAGCCAAAAATTTGCCTAAAAGCAGAATAAGGCAGCCAAAAATTTGCCTAAAAGCAGAATAAGCATTAAAAAAGCTACTATAAAGGTACTTTGAAGTACCTTATATAATTAAATTAAAAAGCTTGAATAAAAAAAGTATATTTTAGCAGCTAAAAGCAAAAAATTGAAAACAATGCCACACAAAAGCAAAAAAAATAAAAATAATGATAATAAATAACAAAAGCAACGGCACGCCAAATTTGCGAAAGGCCACACCATAAGCCTTTTTTCGTTGTAAAAAAAACTGGTCATACTTACAAAAGTTTAAAAGTTAATGCAAAAAAAGCACAAAACTGTCTAGGTTTAATTTAATTAAGCATATAATTTAAGCAATTGCAATAATCCAAAGGTAAAAAACATTTTCTTTTTTTTATTGCAGTAAAGCCGTTGCAACACATCGGCGCTTTACTAGGCTATTGCAACACACGCATAAAGCTGGCCAACTTTTATTTAAATAAGCATAAATTTAAGCAATTGCAATTATTCAGCAGCAAAAGCATTTTTTTCTTCTTTGCAGCGAAGCTGAATAATATCACAGCGGCACTTAGCTAAGCTTTTGCACCACACGTATAAAGCTGGAAAAGTTTACTTTACTAAGCATAAAATTTAACCCTTTCAGTCCCAAAAAAATACTACACTACAGAAACATCTGATATTCACAAAATAAGCTTATTTTAGGTCAAATATACGAATTCCGCAAGAAAAAAAAATTCATTTAAATTTTTTATATGGTTTTTGAATCAATGCCAAATTTTTTTAATTGTGGAAAACAACAAAATAAAAAAATATATGTTACCTAAAAACACTTCGAGTTATATATTTTAAGGTATCTGACCATATTATTAAAAAAAAAATGGTAATTATTTTAACCGAAATAGTTTAAATTGTGTTTTAAATATGTGGAACTGAAGTGAACTGATCAAAATTCAAGAGAAACGCTTGTTGACTATTTTCAAAATAAAAAAAATAGTAGTTCTGACTTATATTGAGATTAAAGTAAAATATTGTCTTATAGAGCAAAGTGTGAAGAATCGAATGATGTGTGTTTGGATGTCGTAACGGGAAATAAAAAATTTGAAAAAAATATTGAAAGTGATGATGCCAAATGGCATCACTGGGACTGAAAGGGTTAAGCAATTGCAATAATCCAGCAGCAGCAGCGTTTTCCCTTCTTTGCAGCGAAGCTGAACACAGCGGCACTTTGCTAAGCAATTGCAGCAAATGTATAAAGCTGGCTTAGCCTAGCGATTGCTCAATCTATCGCAGATACTCACGTCGGTGTCTTTCATTTCAGAGCCGTCATCAAGGCCAGGGATTTCTACCTTACCCTGAGATTGGAAATGATAATCGTAGATATCGTCGGACAAAAGACATTTTACTGGTTGGAAAAACAAAAAGAAACAGTTACTATCTCGATCAAAATTCAATTTCTACCAAAAAAAGAAAAAACCTAATGTGAAGTGATAGTTCTAGCACTTTTTCCGTGATTCTTTTTAAAAAGTACCTCCTATAAAATTTATACCATGGCATTTTCGAATGAAACTGTGGCAAATTTTCGATGATAAGGCTCCTAACTTGAAGGAGGGAGTAAATATGTTCCGTATATTTGGGATATCATAAGGTGGTATTGAACTTCAGTGGTTAGGAAAAATATTATAGGTAAGTGAAAAGAAGATACAGTGTACGAAGACATCAATGAATGATTCAGGAAGTGTTCGTAATTCGACGGTTGAGTATAGGAAAGAGTGACTCAGAGTAGATGTTGAAGGGATTCGATAGGAGAGAAATAGAATGGCCGTCGACTTTCAGTATTTTTTACTGAATTTACTTACGTCGGTGAGCCTGACTTCTTCTGAGTCGTCCATACTGGGGATCGTAATCTTACCCTGGGACACAAAGTGATAGTCATAGATATCGTCCGACAACAGACATTTGGCTATTAGGAGAAGAAGAAGAAAGAACATTCGACAATCTTTTCATTTACACTTTTCAATATTTATTTATGTAGTTAGATATTATTAAATAAAAAATTTATGTCCACGATAGCATTTGTTTAATTGCTGGGGAAGGGGGATATTGTTCGATACCCGATTCCCACTCGGAATAGGACGTGTAGTGTTGAGGATCTTTGAAGCTAGTGGTACTGGTTCCGAAAACCCGCAAGTTCACGAATCCACCACAAATCCTTTGAGCAATTGTATTTATGAAAGCATTGATGAAAAAAATATAAATAAAAAATATATATCATGCCAAACGTATTAAAGTTGCATAAAATGAAAAACCAGATTTCGAATAAACCACGTGCTTCGGCATTTTTTTCGGTCCCGGCTTTACTTACGTCTGTGAGCCGACACTCTTCAGCGTCATCCATACTAGGGATCTCAATTTTACCCTGAGACACAAAGTGATAGTCATAGATATCGTCCGACAACAGACATTTCCCTTGTAAAGGCAAAGAAAGAGAATACAATTCCAGATGTGTTCACAAAAGAAAGAATTCTCTTAAAGAAAATAAATCGATTCTTAATCGAAAATAAATCGATTATTGATCAAAAATAAAACAATTATTAATCGAAAATAAATCGATTATTAATCGAAAATAAATTGATTATTAATTGAAAATAAATTGATCTTAGAATCTTTTTTGATGAGCTTTTAAATTTAAATAAATTTAATCGATTTATTTTGATTAAGATTTTTGAGTTTTAGTTAACTAGATAGGGATTATTTTTGCAGCATCTTGCTATGGTAAATACTTCGGTAGTCGTGAAAATGTTTGGTGTGCCTCCAACGGAATAAAATGAATGACAAAGATTTAATTTTTTATGCAGATTAAGAAATGTTATTTATGATTTTTTTTTACAATTTCAAACTATTGTATTGTGTAAACTTATTAATGTAAAGTTATAATTTTAAGTTGTCGTTAATTAATAACCTAATTTGTCCTGTGGAATATGTTAACCTACATGAAGTAAGTAGCCGAATCATTCAAGAAGTTAAAGATGTTTATTTTATCTGATATAAAATTGAGGCAGATATTTTTTTAAGTTGGGATATCTTTGGAAAAAGTTTTTGAGCCAAATACTTTTCATAGAAGGAATGAATGATTAGGTACAAAAACATATTGAAAACAAGCACATATATATTCAACTAAAACTTTAAAAAATATTTAAAAATCAGAATAAAAAATACTAATATAGAAATATACCAAATTAATCAAAGAAATTATAAAAATATACGGATAAAATAAATATATATCTATATATCGATACAAGAATATATATCGATAAAATCATATAAAAGGAACGTATTTAGCATTTATTTATTTTAGATTGTTTTAGAACTGGAAAAAAAATAACTATGCAAAATTGGTTGTCTTAATATAACTGGTCACGCCGAAACGCTACTACAAATGTAAATGCTAATTGAAAAGAAAAAATTGATAATTAAGCTAACATGAAAATTAATAATATTATTTTTAATGATATGTAATAAATTTACTTTTACAAATGAATTATATGCTTATTAAAGCTTTAATTATCTTATATTATGTTAATGAAAGTTCTCGCATTACCTTTGATGTCGGGAACACCACCAGACATCAATTGGTAGAAAATGTGGTAAGAACGTTCAAGAGATTGTTGGGAGATCACACGAGCTTTCTCCAGCAGATCTGTAAAGAAAATTAATTCCGTACTTAAAACACAAGATACTCAAATAAACAACAGAAGTATTCCCATAGTAAACACGCAATATCGTATGATGTCCTTCTGATGTCAATACGATATCATCCGGACATTTACAAAAGACATCTATATAGTAACACACAGCATGGTTTGATGTTCTTCTGATGTAAATACGATATCATTCTGACCTTATATATCAAGTGGACATCGAGGGGGAACTAATGATATATTGCGCTAGTAAAGATATGAATATGAGAAGAAAATTCGTATCTTATTCCATAAACCCAACCAGTAAAATATGTAATTTTTTATCCTCTACGATTTAAATAAGTGTTTTACTTTTTGTAGCTTCTTAGTAGATAAATAAATAATTGGAGTCTAATCTTTTATTAAGATTAATTGCATTTTATAGCATTATAAGAGAAAAACTATATACCGTGCAAACTTACGCAGGATACTTTTAAAAATTTAAGATCCATATCTCAAGCAGTTTATTTTTAAATACAAAATGTGAGGTAATGTGCTTGTTAATTGCTAACCCTTCATAAAAATATAATTTAAGTTTTGAATTAAAAATTTAAATTATTTACGCCTTTAAAAATTTATTTCTGTGTCAGGTAATTATAAATAATTCCTTCTTACTTGAAATTTTAACATTTTGTAAGATAACAGAATTTATAATTTTTTGAAAACTTATGTGGTCTTCTAAAACCTGACTGTCAGGGTGAAGGTTTTATATGTCTGTATATTTCAAAGGGTTAAATAACTTGTACATAAGGGAATTTCCTCCACCTTAGACACAAGGCTAGTGTATTTAAGATAAATCATAAGGTCTTTTTTTCACAAGTTTAAAAAACCAGACTTACATGTTTCAATATCGGCACCAGCAAGTTTTCCCATGGGACCGAAGTGAATACGAATGAATTTACCCTAGAACAGGAGACAAGTTTAGTATGCAATATCTTTACGTAAGTATTTAAATAAAAATATCATGTAAAAAAAGTATTTGAGTTTATACTTACGAAACGGGAAGAGTTGTCATTCCTCACAGTCTTAGCGTTACCGAAGGCCTCAAGAACTGGGTTAGTTTGCACGACTTGATCCTCCAAACTTGGCTGAAAATAGACGATTTTGTCAGTCAATGTGCTTAAGTTAGTGAAATTCATATTTATAATTTCAATAGCCATATTAACTCTAATTGAAACATGCTTATTTAAGTTTAATAGGGTTACACTGTTAAAAATTGTTGGCTTCATTTCACCACAATTAAAATCATAATATAAAAACAATAAATTCTACACATAAAAATACACTATGAAAAAATTTGGTATTTAGTTGCACTAAATATTTGTTTTCTAGTAGTTGCAAGAGCTACGTGGTGAAATGTTTCACCATGTTTTCGTTATTGGATTGAGCCCTTTTCAGGTTTTGGAAGCCAAAACCTGATAAATGGTAGAACCGAATAGCGAAAATGTAGCGAAGCATTTTACCACACAGACGTTAAAGCTACTGGAAACCATATTTTTAGTTTAACCAATAGCCGAATTTTTAACAGTGTATTGGACGTCGAATTTATTGTTTCTGGATTTTATTTTAAATTTTGAAGAAAAAAAATTGGTTAATCTTACTCAAATAAATTTACAGATTTTTTTTTTAAACGTTTTATGTTGGTCTGTAAGAGATGTATTAGATGTAGAATTTACTGTTTGTGGATGGTACTTTTAATTTTGAAAAAAAAAGGTAAGATTATTCAAATAAATTTATAGAAACTTTATTTTTAAAAACCTTTTATGTTGTTCTGTAAGATTAGTAAATTTATCGTAATATATAGGGGGAATATTGCTCTGACCACCAGCTTTCAGATATACACTCCGTGCCAGCCTAACGTGGGTAAAAGCAAATAGTAAAATGGCGCGGGGTAGGGGGGGAGAGTGATTGGTCCATTAGTTGGAAACTCTTGTAAGGTAATATTTACATACAAAAAGATCTGAATACAATTGAACAAAAATAGACTTTTGATTCCGATAAAATTGTTAAATTTTCTTAAATAATATTCAAATCTGTTAGACTTTAAACAAAATTAATGTTTTAAACATGCCTTCTGGATGGATTCTCAAATAATTGATGGAACTCTTTACATGCGCGGAAGGATCTTCTCCATAGCATATTTCTATTTACCCAACTAAGGTTGGCAAGGAGTAGTTATTTTTGAAATTAAGTAGTTATTAGAGATTAAGTAGTAGGTAGTAAGATTTTTTAGATTAAGTGGTATTTTTGAGATTTAGAGTTTTAGATACTTACTCCCTTCTTTACTTCACCCTTCTTGGTGGAAGCGCCGACGTTGGCGTAGTACGCAATTACCTTCTTCGTGTTCTCAGTCTTTCCGGCACCAGACTCTCCTCTGGGGGTAGAAAGAAAGATATTCGTTAAAAAATAAATCACGTAATAATTACGTTTCAAACAAACGTTAAAAATTAATTTCTTTAACAGTTTTTATATTTATTGAAAAAACATCACTAGTTACTCTCCTCTGGGTTGTAGAGAGAAAGTTTTAACAGTTTCTTTATTCATTTAAAAAACATCACTAGTTATTCTCCTCTTAAGAAAATTTTTCATTAACTTAATTCGGTATTTCGATTCAAACTAAAGTAAAAAAATTATTTCGTTAAGAGTTGCGTTATTGAGTGGAAAAGTAATGTTCGTTAGGGTGATAAAAAGTTCGACATTTAAGAAAATATTCAGCACATTTCAAATCCGCAATAGACTAGGCTTCTACGGTTGGATTTAGGGCACCACTTATGGTAAGAATTATTGTTAATATTGTTTTGGAAGTAATTTTCTTTTGAAAAGGACCTTATTTCGAAATAAAAACTAAAATAACTCTGTTAAGCACTTAACGCTAAGTTTAATTAAATATTGCTTCTTAGCAACTGCAACAGCTGTATGGTGAAATGTTTCTCCATATTTTTGGTATTCGGAGTGACCCTTTCAAAGCTTGAAAAATGGTTCAACCGAGCATAAAAAATGTAGTGAAATATTTCACCATACAATCGTTGCAGCTACTTGGAAGAGGGGTTTTTTAGAAGCCTTTCACTACATTTTAACAGTGTGTCGGAATTTTAAGATTATTATTCATATTTAAGTCACATTCTTTTAATAAAAACATGACTTTTATGCGTTAAATATACTTTTGAAGATAATCTTCATTTATAAAAGTTTAATTAAAAAGATTTAAATGTACTTATTAAACTTTTATTAGACAAATAAGTTTGTAGTTAAGAAAGTATGCAATAGTTTCTTAATACTTACGTAATCAACATAGACTGGTTCTCCCTGTCTGTAAGAGAATATATGTTCATTAATATCAGTTGTTCCTTTGGAAGAAAATGTAAATTAAGCAATTTTGTTGTAATAAAAGTTCTTTTAAAACTAAAATTTTTATTTTCAAAATAATATTAGAAATTAAAAAAAATAAAACCATTATTTCTGTTAGAATATAATTGTCATAATTTTATAATTTCATTCATCCTATATTTTATCAGTTATATAATTTATTGGTTAACAGCCATTTTGAAACAAGGTTATTCTGAATTTTACTAACCCCAAACAGCAAAATACTTTGTTTATATAGTTAATAATAAATAACTATAGTTTTCGATTGCAAAAGTATACTTTTTACACGAAACAATCTCAGAGAAATTGTTGCTTTTGTACTTCATTTGAAATTTATCTGTTATATTAGAAATCCATTTGCACGAATTCCCAAAGAAGCATTTTCTTCCTTCTTTGCACGAAAACATTTATTTATATTTTATAACGCATTACTTAAAACATGTGCTTCGAAAAATGTGCAGCTTATTTTATTAAAAACAATATTGTGAAAAGGGAACTAAATTTATTGTGGTAGTTTGTGACGTCTTTTTATTTGAAAGGATTTCTTCTTTTCTTGTCTCTTAACTAACAGGAATGTGTTGTTTTATTCTTGAAAAAAAAAGCTAACAAAAACATGTTCGTCATCAATGAAATAAATGCGCCCTGAACCAAGCCAATTCTTCGAAGGCAAAAACCGAACATAAACTGTTCTATTTGGACCGAATACCTGCTCCAACAATGTCGAAGGACGCGGGTCATGTTAAGAATAAAAGAAATTTCTTGGCACCGGAGCCAAAAGGGCTAAAAATAATGGCTGAGCCCAAGAAAATAATCTGCTTCCTTGGCACCTGAAGACTATTCTTCCGAGCCCCAAAATGGTATTGTGAATATCCGGATCTTGGCAAGGGTCGCCATTTTTTTTTCTATGCTGTTCTTCAATTTCGAGATTCTCAAATGTACTACCTTCTTTAAAAGAAAAAAAAAGAACACCGGAAGCCTTTCTGCTCATGTAAGTACAAGAAAAAACAATAAAAACTTCGACGAAGGCCGTAAAAACTGTCAATTCTAAAGTTAGATCGGGCGAGTTCCTCCTGTCTCAAAGAAAAAACACCGTTAGGTCGTTGGGTTTTTACTGGAGACGAATTCCAGAGCTTTTTCCGATTTACACGGTTTCTTTTCGTCACATTTAAACAGCTTTCTTTCTTTAAGCTTATTTACAAAAGCATTCTTCTTTCTTCCGAACCACTTTTTAGTGTTCTGTTTATCGAGCTTCACCCTCTGGAATAATATTAGTCACTGCTGTTCGCAAATAGATAAAAGCATTCTTTCGAATTAGTTTTTAGTGTTCTTTTTTTTTTTTTTGAGTTTCCGAATAACACCCTCCGAAATAATATTAATGACTTCTGTTCGCAAAAAGAAAAGTATGAAGAATTGTTCATTAAAGATATCGCGCATTTATGTGTCAAATTAAGGGTTGTCTAAACAAATGGTTTTTAAATATTGTAAATCTTTTTTTTTTTTTCAATTTTCTTAAGTTTGATTGAGAAAGTTATATCAAAGAATTCCTGAAACTACTAACTAGATGAGTTTACATGACAAACTATATATTTTTTTATTTCACTGCATTTATTTAATCATTATGTCTAATTATATAGATTTCTTCAAGTAGAAAAGCTGAATGTCTTAAATTGTAACATTGATAATTGGCTTTTTTTAATAACTTTTAGCCCATTCAAATGTAAAATTGATTTAAAGATTGTTTTCCTAAGTTATCTAAAGTTCACAAGTTTTTAGAAAACATCGCATTACAATTAATGTTTCACAACTTTTACTTCACCCTAACCAATGAATTCTCGTTATTCAATGCCATATACAAGTAGACTTTTAATGATTTTTTAAGACATTAGAGCATTCCTGCCATTTTAATTGTTGAACTCTTATTTAGTACTGTTAAAAAGAGATATCATTAGCTCAATTCTTAAACCATAATAACGTTTTGTCTTTATATGCTTTTCTTAAAAATCCTTGGCAGGACAACATTGAAATAAAAGATTTTATTTAAGGAAAAAAATAGTAATAAGTTATGGTGTAGATTAAGGTCGCTTTGGATAAATTTGTTTATTACTTGATTCGATTTGGACGTGTGATTATTTTACGAAATCCTTTTACCAATAAGACCCACTTGAGAATTTTATTAATAACTTCCATATATGTTTTTTAAGCTTTTGTAAGTCTGTAATTAAAAGTTGAAAAACGTTATCTTTAAATGTTTTCTTAATTCGTTTATAATGAATCTTGATTTTTTTCGACATAAACTTCAATATTCTTGTCTTTATGTGTCTCATATTAACTTCAAGTAGTTTGTTCAACCAAATCGGAAAACTCGAATTGGAAAGTTTTCTTGCCGTTAGTTCTCTAGTAGTCAATACACTCTTAAAACAAAAGAGTGAAATCCACTCCTATGGAAGTGCATTTTCGACACTGAAAGGAGTGAAATTAACTCCTAAATCGCTCCTAATCACCTTAAAATCGCTCGTTTGTTGTTAAGATAGTTGGAGGTTTAACAAAACAAAAGAGTGAAATCCACTCCTATAGTTGAAGTGCATTTCCGACGATGAAAGGAGTGAAAATTAACTCGGACTGAGTTCAAATCGCTCGTTTGTTTTAAAAGTGTAGTTTAATTATTAACCATTACTTAAAAGTTTAACTTACTGGACAACATAGCCATGTAGGCACCATCAGAAATGGCAAAAAGATGGGGAGGCACCTCAGTACGCCTCTTCATCCTGTAAAGGTTCATGCATCTTGCGGTGTAAATGGGAAACCTCTTGTAAGGATTGATGGCGACGCAGAAAAGTCCGGAGTAAGTCTGAAATGAAGCATAAAGTTTATATCTGCATCTGGATTTGGTTTATGTTAGGTTTATTAATATTGGACATTGGTCCTTTTTTTACTAATACGTTACAGGTATATTTTACAATTTGAGCTTTATCTTTAAAAAAATTTTACATTGAAATTATAAGTTTGTCTCTGCAATTTAAAAAAGACTTATATCCTATTTATTAGTATCAAACATCGGTCTGATTTTCTTCAATGTAACAGATTTTTAAGTAATAAGTTCTGAACCAAAATGTTCGAGAATAAATGATGGCGATGATATTTAAATGAACGCAAAGAAATATATAAATGTTATACTTTTTAAATAAATCCATAGCAAAAAAATAAATAAAGTTTCAAGTTAAATGGTTAACATATTAAGGATTCGATTCTGATTCATTCGCTGCAATAAATCAATCTATTTAAGTATTTTAAATTTATGTTAGCTTTGCTTACGACAAAATTTTGGTTCAACTTTTGAATAAAAACTTCTTTCTCTTATTGCTTAAATTATTGCATTTATTTAAATTTCACTAAATATAAATTAGTACCCTTATCTGCTTAAGTCATTTTGTAATAGTTTGAAACGAACTAAGTTCTCTATATAGGAAAACACTAATGTGATTATAATATATCCTAATTTGTGTTTTTGCAATTCAGTTCCATAAACTCATATTAAAACTTCAAACACCATACTTACATAAATCAGCTGAGCATAGTATCGCTGTCTCAAGTTATGCAAGACAGAGGCATCGTTGAGGTATGTCAAGTTAGACATATCTTCAGCTTTTTCATACTTGGGTGGGTTGACTTGCTGCAACAAGTCCTTCTTAACAGTTCGAGACTGAAAAGACAAAATAATAAACGATATAAAACTATGAAAATTTATAAATTGTTATTGAACTTTTATTAAATTAAAAATATCATTTACTTTTTTTTAAAATTATATTCTAAAATACACCCTTCCCTCATTTGAACTTTTTTTTGTCTGTTTTAGGGAGATTTCTTCGCTAATATTTTATAATTAAAGGATTACTGTGTTTTTAAGAGTGTAAATAGGGTAGTTAGTATATGTTTTTAGTTGTTTCATTTATCCGAAGAACTTTTTGCTTTGACTGTTTAAACAAATTAACTATTTATCGCAAATGATGTGTACTTCATATTTTTTATTGTTATTTTGGACATTTCCATTTAAAGTAAACGATGTTTCTCCTTCGTATTCTCTATTTCTCATAGTAAGTTAAACTGAATGTATAAAATTCTATGTGATTGAATGGGTAAGTTGCTGCAAGCGTAAACAATATTTCATCTAATAGTAATCGATTGATACAGTTGCTGTTTAACATTGCAATTTTCCGTAGCTTATTTTTTCATCACAAAAGCATTTAGAGTAAGTCAAAAAGCATTTTTAAAACGTTTAATAGTTTAAGTAACTTTTAAAAAAATACAATTTTAGTGTAAATGTTAAGGAAATCATTTTTATAGAGATTAGTGACACTTTTTTTTGGTCTATTTCCTTAGTCATAGAATTCTTAAGGTTTAGAATATTATTTTATTGTTCAACTGTTTTTTGGACTCTTCATACTGTCATAATCTTAGTTTTTTAACCAATCAAGGAAATTTGTATTTGTTGCTTGAGTTTTATATCTGTTCAGCATTTTTTTTATTTGTTTTGTATATAAATACTTTGACCCGAGTAAAATGTTTAAGAAATCTGTGACAGTTCAAATATTTCTTTTATATAATTCAACGAATAATGTTTTGAATTGTTTAAAGGTTAAATGTAGCCAAAATGTTTATTTATTTGGTTATAAAATTTTTCACACAAAAAAATCTGAATTATAAGAAATTTGGAAAAGGATGCCCCCACTAGCTTGAGGTACAAGTTTGTTACATATAATTAGTGTCCTTTAAGAATTATCATTCTTTAGTATTTGCATTTAAATTTTTAAATGCATTAGTTTTTCCTATACAAAATTAGTTGTGAAGCTCGGTATTTTTGATATTGTGGATAATTAGAAATTTACCACATCTATTTCTAGGTATTAGTTAGTCATGAAAAGTTAGTTTACTGTGTAAGATCTATATCTGATCCAGTAAACACAAATCGAGTTATAATATGATGTGTATTTCAAAATAAATAGTTTTATTTTAACAAGTATAACTGTCCCCTTCGGTTGTTTGAAATAATAGCGTTTCTTGTATTAAAAGTTAGTTTATTGTGTAAATTCAATAGTTTATAATATGGACTAGTAAAAATGTACAATTCGGTGTTTAAAATATAAGTTGGTGTTTTGATAGTTTCTCGGGTTAGCCAAATTGTCTGGCAATTTGGCTCAAACAATTTTCTGGAATGGCCTCTTATCCTTCCTTTGAAGTAGTTGTTTGTCATTGCATGTTTATTGTGTTGAATCCATGTTTTGTAATTCGACTAAGTTCGGTAATTTGACTGAATTGAACTATCTTAGCGGACTGACCTCCAGTCGTTCCAATGCAATAATTGTTTGCCATTGAAACTTAGTTTACTGTGTTAGCTCAAAATTTTGTAATCTGACTGATGCTTTTGTAATTCGACTGAAAAAAGTTGGTGGAATTTCTTCATATCCTTTTTTTGAAATAATGGTTTATCACTTCAAGTTTATTGTGTTAAATCAATGTGTTGACTATGTTCGGTAACTTGACTGAATTGAATTAATCCATGGACTGACCTCCAGTCTTTCCTTTGAAATAATTGTTTCTCATTGAAACTTAGTTTATTGTGTGAGGACAATGTTTGGTAATTTGACTAAGCATGGAATTGTGACTATATTAAACTAAATTATGTATTGTTTTCTGTCTTTTCTTGAAATTTTTTCATTGAAACTTAGTTTGCGACTGAAGGCTAGGTAATCTAACTACTTTTACTAATTTGACTCAATCAATTTGGTGACAATGACCTCCTGGCCTTCAATGTCGACAACGCACATGTCTCCCTTGGTCTCCTTGATGAGACTGATGACATAGCCTTTGATTGAATTAAACTAATTTGGTGGATTGACACAATGCCTTTAATTTGAAAGTTTGTCATTAAAACTTAGTTTATTGTGTTAGCTCAAGGTTTGGCAACCTGACTACATTTGGTAATTTACTGAATTGAACTTATCTAGTGACCTTCTGTTGTTCGCTTGAATTAATTGTTTGTCAATAATGAAACTTAGTATATTGCTTAAGGTTTGATAATCTGACTCCGTTTTGTAATTTGACTTAATTTTTGTGACACTGACCTCCTGGCCTTCAATGTCGACGACGCACATGTCTCCCTTGGTCTCCTTGATGAGACCGAGGACATAGCCTTCCTTCTCGTCCACGACCCACACCATCTTCTTGCCATCGTAAGGCTTGGTCTGATCCTTACGCTTCTGCTCCATCGAGATGTAGATGTAGGGTGAGGGATCGGGGTCTTCTTGTCCTTGGGGAGTTGCCATTGCTGCTGTTTGCTGTGTAGCTCGGGTAGAAGAAGAAGACTGAAGAACTCACCACCGACTTTTCAACAACCAGAACAGCCCTGGACTCTCGTGGCTGCAAAGGGAACAGAAAGTAGTGTTGAAATGGGGGTACATTTAGAAAGGTGGTATGAGGTACACTCTTAAAACAAAAAAGTGAAATCCACTCCTGTAGGAGAAGTGCGATTTCGACACTGGAAGGGAGTGAATATTAACTCCGACTGAGTTAAACTCACTCGTTTGGAGTGATCCTGTAGGAGGTTTAACACACAAAGGATCCACTCCAAAAGGAGAAGTGCATTTTCCAGACTGGAGGAGTGAAAATTAACTTAGGTAGAGTTAAAATCGCTCGTTCGTTTTAAGAGTGTACAGCTTCAGAAGTAATAATAAAGCAAATTCAACTTCTTCATGTTAGTTTAAGGAAGTGTGGTGCGTTTTTATTTCTGTTGCTGTACTTTTGTGTAATATAAGTTAAAGGCTCTCTTAAACGATCGTTTTCATGGCCAATGTCCAAAGAAACATGAGCTACTATAAGGGCAACTGATGGTTTGATTAGTAGGTTGACTCAGCACCAACCAATCAAATTGTCGGAGTAAAAGGATAGGATAGTGTCCAGGCTGCTCGGAAGTTTAACAGAGCCTTAATGACAACCTCATATTCTCTACAACTAGATATATTTATTAAAAAAAACTAATATGTTTTTTAATCATGGGTAATATCGACACCTTACTCATAAGTTAAAAACTAATTAATTGGGTAAAAGGTACATCGAACAGTTTTATTTTTAACCAATGTTTCACTTGAGTAACAAATCTTTCACAACGTAAGTGGAAAACTTCCCATTTATCTAAAGAGAAATTCATGGACCCATTATGTGATTTTTAAACCAAAATTTTTAAGGATATTTAAAATAGGAAGGAACGAAAATTGAAACGAACAAAAAAAAAAGCTTTAATGGTGGTTAGGTAACTATAATTAAAATTATTTCTTTTATTATTTAGAATTGTTAGAATCTATTTTTTATATGAACTTATCATCAAAGAGATTTTATCAAAGAGATTATGGAATGTGATAATTTTGAATAAAAAAGACAACTTTTAATTAAAATATCATTACTTTTAATTTATTTTAAAATTCGTAAAGTTAATTGTTCAAACAGGTATTTCTATAGTTTATCAAAGTTTACAAGCTCTTTAAAATTTTCGCGCTTAAAATTAATAAGCCTTATGTTGGTTTTTATAGGTTTGACAAAATATATCAAGTTTTGTACTAATGTAATGATATTTTGAAAACATAACAATTTAATAAAGGTAGGTTTATCGATATGTAAAGGATCTAGTTACAAAACTAACATTCTCCATATGTAAATAAATACTTTAATATAAATATAAGACGAAAGTTGTAACTTAATTGCAATCGATGCCTCACACGAGCATGTTTAGTTTTGCATAAATGAGTATGAAGCAGTACCTTCATATTTATCATAGAGAAAATATTCATTTTCAAATCCCAGTAAATTAAGCAACAAGAGCTATTCCAACTTAAGAAGCAAACAAAATATCAAACGCCCAATTAAAAAAATTTAAACAAATTATTAAAGCTTGAAATTAAACATGCATGGGAAAGTAAAAAAAAAACTTGAGGTTCAAATTAAAGGAGTTTTTTCAAAGATTAAAATTATTTTTTCAAATATATCGAAATGTTGAGGGATATAATTTTTAAAAAAGTTTCTTAAAAGAAGTGAAACAAAATTTGAAAATTTAAATTCAAAAAAGTACAAATGCAAAATAATCCATTTCTTTTCAATCTCAATACTCTTCAATACTATTTAATAAAAGGTTATTTAAAAATATTCAATTGTTTTTATATAAGCATAAAATAAGCTTTAGTTATGTTAGCAAAATTTTAAAACTCTTATTGTTTGTACAATTAATTCAATGTTTTTTCTGCAAGATTAATTCAATCAGTAGAAAGCAGTAGGGGCTTAACAGTTTTTTGAAGTCAAAAATTTTAGCTTGGGATGCATACTGAAACTATGGCATCCTTAAATTTAATTGTTAATTTTTTCAATATGTATGTAATTAAAAAGGCTTTCATTGTATATTAAATATAAACTAGAATATAGAACCAGAGGGATAATCCAATCAGAAATCTTGTCGATTCCACACCGTATATATATCCACACCACACACAACAATTTACCCGAGGACAATGCAAGCCGAAGAAACAATGGTTATAATAGAACAAAATCAACAACACCGGAGAGATAGAGGATAAGACACTTACACGTGCGAGAGCTATTCTGCGCTGGAGTAACGGCCGCGGGCCTTTATAAACCTAGGCTATCAAATGTCTCAATGCCCCTGTGTGTGAAGGATGCAAATCGTCAGGCTCTCTCCGATTGGATGATCTTGCCGGGGGGAAGGGAATCCTTTCCTAAACAGAGCAAAACACTTGCCAGCATCCCAAAGAACAAATAGAACGGGAGGGGTGGTAAAAGGGGGATGACGTCTTGACTCCGTTCCATTTTTGGGTCAGGCGACTCGCTGCTGCTGCTGGTAGCATCGCTTGGAATCTGCTTCCACCACTCTTCTTCTCTCGGGAAGGAGAAAAAAAAAAGAACCCGGTGGTGGTTTTGTCATGTTCCTTTGTCTCGGTGGTACCTGTTCGGTTGGGAGATTTAGTTCCTGTTACTTGACTCACGGTCCAACAAACGTGAGAATCCTAAGAGACCGACTCTTTATACACGAACTAACCATACCATTTTTAACCCTTTAATACCGGCGGTCAGATGAGGCTGATTTAAAATTATGAGATTAAATTTGAAGATTTATCGGGGAAAAAATGTATTCAACAGCATCAATGCCAGCAACTCCTTAAAAACAAAGTAGTTTTTTAAATACAAATAACGAATGGTAGAAATCAGCTGCTTCTGTAATAAATATTTTTGAAGACCTTGAACATTATCTTTTATACACTCACGATCGTGATAGCTCGATCGGAAAGGGTTAAGGGGGTCCAAAATGTGGTCTAGAAAAACGGATTTTAGATCAGCAGGAATTAGCTTTCATCAATATTATTTGTTGAATTTTTTCAAATAATTTCTTTAAAATGAGTCTAGAATAGTTTGACGTTCGTTAGTAATGAAATGTAACGAAAATATAGGTATGAATTTTCATGTTGTTGGTGACATTTACAAAGGCTGGCTTTTCTTATAGCTTGTACTGAAGTCCGATCGTTTGGGGGATGCATTACTTCCTGACCCTCAAATACTATAGTTTCTAACACATTGGTCTTTTTAAAGGAAATTCTTCGAATTAAATACATTTATTTGCTGTCATGCAGCAAGTGAATAGTGCAGTAAAAATAAACTAGATGGATGGTTTTGCATTAAACACATTGCTGTCTCATCTTATCACTACAAGGCTGCGTTGCGTGTCAATTATGGGTGTACTTGTGTAGCTCTGATTCAACGCCAATCTTACCATAAACAATTGAATAAGTTTTCATTTCCATTTGTAAATTAACATAAATATTAATCATTTTGAACTTATAGAGATAAGAATATGACTTATAAGTAAAGGTAATGTTGTCGGCAATTGAACAAAAAGCTACCCATCTTCTAAAAATGAAAAATGTAGCAAAAAAATTATTGACTTAACAAATATTGGGAAACTTTTGAATGGTTAAATTCCCAATTGATAGCTACTCCAAAGACGTTCCATACTTTAACGTTAAAATTCAATTTAAGTCTAGATATTTTGTCTTTACTGGCATACATGATTTAATCTTATCTTGTTTTGGTATGGTGGTTATCCGTAATTTTTTAAATTTGTATAAGCTTGTAAATGAACTTATATTTGATAAGATATATTGAGAACCAAATTTTAAGACACTATATGTTTTATATTCAAATTTACGATGAAAAGAAGGCTTTCCTCTACGTTATTTGTTTTTTAAAGAACATTAATAATAGCTAATAGCAAAACTAAATAAATTGGCCTTGAGAAGCGATGAAAAAAAAAAGGCTTTCTTTTATGTTATTTGCCTTTTAAAAGAACATTAATAATAGATAACAGCAAAACTAAATAAACTAACTTGAGATAAAATTACTAAAATAAGTAAAGTTTTGAGATCTATTAATGAAATAAAAGCTTTTGACAATTGATTTCATTGCTAGACAATATCCGCCACTTTTCCACAATCGAACCGGTGGGAACGGAAAACCAGAAGATTTTCAAGAAAATTATTAGTTTTTACATTTACAGTCTTCACCTATTTTACTATTCAATCTTAACAAACACGACAGGTCGTACAAGTAATGAAATAAATCTTTCTTTAAAAAGTAAATATCAAATTTATATCGAGTTGGCAAAGTATTAAGTTATATATAAAGCTCTAGATTAGCGGTCGCCAGTCGCCAACTGGAGACTATTACATTGAAAGTGGCTACCTAAAAATCGAACCCCAGTCGCCAAATGTGGCGATCATAATTTTTCCTTTTTGTTCAACAAATAATTAATACTGAAGCTGCATTTCTAAAATAATAAAACGCTCCGATTCGATTCTGTCGGGAAGAAAGACTTGATGACAGTTGTTGCTCATAGGTGAAATTTTCCATCCTCCTCCGTGTGACGTAAATGGAGCTGGGCGATGAAAATCTTAAATGCAAATTTGATTTTTAAATTTTGCTTTACGATTTCGGCAATCTACAAGTGATTGATTTACATCTGATAAAGATCTCAACTATTCATTTAAACAATTTTGATATGAGAAAATTTCATGAACAATCGTGGGCGATGTCAAGAATTCTCCGAAACTAATAGTAGTTGAACTGATAGTACATAAAATAATTTTCTCCTAACAATAATAGCCAATCACATAATACTACATATTTTGTATGATACTTTTTTTACTGTCAATCTTATCATATCAAAAATGTCATTAATAAAATTTTCTTTTGTGGAAAATCGCACTTTTTTTTTGTCGTATATACTGAAATTTAAAACTGGCTACTAAAAATCGAAATGTGGCTACCATTTTTTTTCACTCTGGTAGCCACTGGCTACTATTAAAAATTCCCAGTCTAGAGCATTAGTTATATAATTATTAGGAAGAATCCTTTTATAAATAAATTCAAAAATGACGTGCGAGTTGTCACTCTGCTCCGACGATGAAATGAATGAGCTGCTAACGGTGGAAAAAATATCAAGGTTCCGTAAATACAAGAATAATTTTATTCTTTCACTATTTATTCACTACACTCCATGCCAAACTAACTTGGGTAAAAACAAAGAGTAAAAAGGCAGATTGAAAAGCGTGGTTGGTCCTTTAGTTGGAAACTCTTGTATGGTAATAATTACATACACAATGATCTGATTACAATTTAACCAAAATTCACTTTTCATTGTGATAAAATTGCCAAGTTTCCTCAAATAATACATAATCTGGTAGACCTTAAACGAAATTATTCTTTTAAACATGTTTTCTGGAAGGATTCACAAATGATATATGGAAAATATATTTACATGCGCGGAAGGATCTTCTCCATAGCATATTTCTATTTACCCAACTTAGGTTGGCAAGGGGTGTAGATACTTCAGTGATAAAAATATGCATAAAATTTTAAGCAAATCTAGAATATAAAATTTAAAATGAGATTTCTTTGAAAAGTTATCATTATATACAGATATAGGTTTTGCACTTAACTCTTTAACGACAATTGGCAATCAAATTTTCCATGCGAAATTTTATTTTCTGATCGCGTTTACTTATGGGAACAAAAAATAAAGTAACTGAAGACCAGGGTACTGAATAATTTATGTCTCACAAATAAGGTTACATGAAAAACGAATTTTAAAAAATAACATTTTTATTCGGTAAAAAAGTTGTTAATGATATTCACAAATGGGTCTTTATTGGGTTTAATTTAACAATACAGGTTTAAAACTTAACTTGGCATAATCAAAGTACGAACCTACAACAGAAAAACTTCCCTCATTCATAAAATGTTCTGTTAAAAGTTGTTGAACCAATTTCACTTTTGGTGACAACTTTCCTTCCTGATAAGCTCCTAACTTTTTGTTCTTATATTATGTAGCTTTTTGCTAAATTTTTCTGTATATTTTCTTAAAAAGTTTGTTTTTGATTTATTTATTAGTTATCATCCCATATCTACCTTATTTGTGTGTGTGTGTCAGTTTAAATTATATAATATTTTTTTATTTCGAATATACGGGATTTCCATGTTTCTCCTGTTGTTCTTCATGGTTTTCAATTGAAAAAAGTAAAATATCGAAATTCAATTGAAAAAAGTAAAATATTAAAAATTTAAAATTTAATATTTTTTTAATTATGGTCATTGCTAAAAAAGCGTAGAAGCCGGATCTAAAGCTCCGAAGGTTAAGAAACACAAAAGGACTATTTTTTTATATTTAAAACATGCCCCTTTATCCAGTAAATCTCCAACCTTATTTTAAATTTTTTTATTAAAAATCACATTTCTTTTATTTGAAACTTTAAAAAGTATTGTTAAGTATTCCTCTTTCCCCCATTAAAAGGACACGAAACAATCATTATTGAATTTGAATATATTGTCTGCCACGTCCAGGAAAGATTTATATAATTTAAATTGTCATCACCTCATGAGATTAAGTCGTAAAAAATCCCAAAAATAACAGATCTCAAGAAACTATTCCTCAAATTCCAACGACAACCGATGCTCACTGTTACCTGAAAATATCACCAATTCCCCCATTTCACTATTTAGGTTACACCTTTCTTTCGGTTTGGAGAATGGACCCAGGACGCCTAAAAATAATTCGATCTTTTCTTTGGTGACTGAGTCAAGGGAGAATGATCACCCTGGTTTAATTGAGAGAAACATTCGAATGTTCTTTCTTGAAGACATGGGATGATCCCCGTTCGCTTTTGTGGGGATGATTCAAACGATCTTGAAAAGTTTCTTGAGAGAGGCTGGAGCAGGTTTCTCCTTTAACCTTGTAAAGGTGTTGCGTGTTTTTGAAGGATCAGCAGTTGATGCACTCTAATTTTATGTATGAGTGCATGTTTTAATGACATTCAAAGTTCCTAACTTACTGTAGGTTTAGGTTGAATCAGCGACACATACTTTCTTTTTTACTTTGATACTCATAGAAGTTCTTTTAACAAGAAGACAGACAAAAAAAGTATATAGTTGATTTCTTACGACTTACTTTAAAAACAATATTTTTTTTTTTTTAAATGTGAAGGTTAAAATAGCAATCAAAGGGTAGCAGCAGAAATCATCATCATGTCAATATCCCCCTTTCCATTTAATTTTTTCAACAAAAAAGGAAAGTAATCTAAAAACGGTGACTTGGACCAACTTGGACAATGCTTAGATATTTTAACAAAGTATGACTAGAATCTCACTAAACTATTTTAGAATTCGCATCTTAACGAGTCTTCATAAGTCAATTTAAGGCCGATGAAAAATAAATTTTATTACCTAAGACTTGACTTCAAGTTTTAATTTTAGCTGTCAATTTATTGTAACGATTGGAGACAAATGCTTTTAACCAAACTTTATTTTGTAGTTATAGAGAATAAAAAATATGGAAAGTAGGTTAATGACATCGAAATTTTTTATCGTTTCACCACTTTCAAAATTCCTCTAACCATTCAATTTTGAAAAATCTTTTTTTGTTTAAAAATTATAACATCAGAATCCTATCTTTTATACTTTTACCCGTTTGGCTGTACGCTTTCCTTAGTCAGTACATCTGCCTTTTGGCAGCTGTTTTACCTTTCATTTTAATTGTCCAATTTAAAATCTTGTTTCTTGTTAGAAAAATATGACTTCAAATACTTATCTTTCAAACATTTGTGCGTATGTCTATCTATCTGTATTATTGGCATTTCTTTGAGTATTAAAGTAACTTATTTTCGTTAAGAATTTTTTGTTCCATTTGATATTGATTCGAATATTTTCGTTTTGTTAAATTAACATCATATTATTAGTAACTGGTTGTATCCGATGAAATTTAATAATCATTCAAGTTTTTCTGAAGCATACTTTTAAATACAGAAAAAAATTATGCGGAATCTAAAATTAATATTAAAAAAATTATTTAAAATAAATATGTTGTAATACGAAAAAAATCGTTTTTATAAAAGAATAATTAATTTTACTAAAAATTAGTAGTAAATCGTTTGCTAATATTCTTCACATTATTTGTTTTTAAATTGTTTTGTAGAATAAATTTGCAATAATAGATTAATTAACTACGCAGATTTCTATTTTATTTAGTTTTACTAGAATATTTATTTGCAATATTTACTTGAACTACTTAAATCCGTCGATTACTATAAATTCTTATTGAAAGCAAGATGTGAATTTGAAAGAACTTCATTTCGTTGAGAGCTTAGAACAAATAAATTTTACATAGAAAATGTGCTGTAATGGACCTTCTATTCATGAAAAGAAATGGTATTTTTCTCTTCCCTCAAATGAAGATGAAAATATTTGTTTAGCTTGTATAGTATTGAGCCTAGAAGATAAACAACTTTTAAACGTAAGAAAGAAAATAATTCTTCAAAAACTTCACGAAATATTGCACTGTAGTCCGCAAATACTTATAAACATCATTGAACATGAAGAAGAAGTTCAATCCCATATAATTTTAATATTATTAGGTAAGACACTTTATAATTATGTAACTAATTTTTATATAGATATGTTAATGTAAGACGTCCTTTACTAACATGTATTGTTCCATAACATGTATTATTATGTCGTGTTTAAAATTTGTCATTAAACTTTTTTCACGGACAACAAGGAAATAATAAGAGAGGTGAAAACAAACTTTTCTTTCCGTGAAAGCTTTCTTTAACAAATGATTGAAACGACCAACAATATAGCAAGAAATTAGCGTTTTGTAAATTTAATAAGTAAAATATTTCTTTAAAAAAAACTCATTATCGAAAACCAAATCAAAGTAATTCCAGACGAAAAATAGAAACAAGACCGCTGAAAATGTTTACATTCACAAAAAAGAACAGCCCTATTGGGTATTATAGTCATATTCCTAGAGGCTAAGTACGACATATTCGTAAACTTTGTTATAGTAATATAATTATTCAAACTAACAAATTTTAACCAGCAAATTCATGTATTTTTTAATGAATCTCTACAATAAATTATGTACATTTTTAGCCGAATAATACCGAACATAATACCGAAATTTTAATTTTCGTAATGATTCCCTATATCAGAGAAGCTTTTAAAAGCTAGCTTTTTCAAAAATAAAGACGTCCTGAAAACTACAGTTAGATCGATATCTGACTATTAATAATTTTCAATTGCAAACGGTTTTTACGGTTTACAAGTACCGTTTACAACAGATCTGAATGCAAAATAAAAAATTAAAGCTCATTTTCTCGTTTTCACCTTTTTGTCACTTAATACAAATACAAAAATTGTCGACCAACAACAGGCCAGAGGCCCAGCAAGGTTGGTCCAAAATATATCTAATTCCTCACCAGTTTCCAATAGTTATCGAGATTTTTCTTAAAATCTTCCACTCTCTTCAAATACACAACATATTCTGGTAAAGCATTCCACTCATTGACGACTCTATTGTAAAAATAATGTTTTCCAACCTCCCTTCTAAAGCATGATTTATTCAATTTCTGACCATGCCCTCTGGTCCGGCTATTTAAGGTAAAACCTAAGCCCTCCCTGTTTAATGAACTTGAACAACAGAATTAAATCACCCCTTTTTCTCCTATTTTGCAGGGAATACATGTTTAACGATCTTAATCTATTACCATAATCAATACCCGATAAACCCTTAATCATTTTTGTAGCCCTATGTTGAACCTTTTCAAGCATTTCAATATATTTTCTGAGACTTAACATGTTCTTCCCTTAAGCTCTTCAATTGAAAAGCTTAGTTGAAGATTGTGCTAAGTGACAAAAAGGTGAAAACGAGAAAAGCTTTAATGGTTTTCGTTTACACTCAGATCTGTTGAAAACGATACTTGCAAATCGTAAAAAATATACTTAACTCTAAGTTTACGAAAAAGAAGAAACTTTTTTATGGTTAAAGAAGTTAGTAATATGTTAATTGACACAAAAATCTAATTTTTTTTTCAAAAATGTCACTCAGCACGCTCTTCCACTAAGCTCTTCAATTGTCAGATCATCAAAAACTAAACGGACTCGACCAGATTTTGAAGTCCCTTTCAAATTGAAAAAATACAGAATTTCTCAGGCATATTCACTGGCCTGGTCCTGAATATTAGTGAGACTTTACAATTTGTGAGAAAGTATAAACGTAAATATCTCCCAAAACTTCCGCGTGTATCTGAAGTTTCGTCGGAGTCCTAATCTTATCTGAAAGAGCTGCCGGTTTCTGGAAAGCTATTCTGGACCCAATCCAGGTATATTTCATAAGAACACTTAAGTGTTTTGCCGCTCGTGCGTAAACTGAAGCTTTTTGAAAGCTTGGCAATATATTTTTGAGTTTTTGTCAAAAAAGTACTCTCATCATTTTAGAAAATGTTTTCAGCAATTTCAGTATTTTTTAAAGTTGTTATTGCTGATTACTTTATAAGGAATGTAGTTTTGAGCAAAATCTAGAACCTTTTTTGCTCGTATAAACACTGTTAAAAAGTTAATTGAAACCACAATAAGTTAAGAAACAATGAAACACTTATGTTAAAAATGGTTTGTTTTAAACGAAAATAATAACTAGTGTATTGCTTTCACTTCATCTATAGAATTTTTCTCTTGGTTAAAACAGTTGTTCTCGTGTACATAGAAGAGAAATGTGTTTTAAGTTTGCAATTAAGAATAGTTTAATGCGTACTTTCATATTTAAATTTTTATTGTGTAGGGTGTAATAGAAATTATGATTTTTTTTTCTATATTGATGTCGTTTATTTACTATATAAATTTGTATGTACTTTACGAAAATACAAAATGTGGATTGGCTATGTAAAATTACAAGTTAACACATGCAATTAGTATTTGCCATCCCATTGTTCCACACTTTCAAATTTCTACTTTCATTAATGCCACGTACAAGTATAAAGTGTCAAACAGTGGGTACCAATACTGTACTTCAAACAATGAAATCGAAATACAAAAATCGTTTGATATTATACTTTACTTTTTAACCCAAATATATTTTGATAAAAATTAAATACAATGTCTGTTTATCAAAAGAACCGTTGGTTTTTTTATAAAAAGTTTTAAATGCAACTTTCTAACGGTATCAAAGAGAAGCTCACTATGCACGATTAAGAAAAGTAGAAATATAACAGTCAATGTACTTAGCATATAGATTTTATATATTTTAATAACTAAATTAACTTAATAAAAAATAACTAAATAATGTGAAAGATTTGATATAAAAAATATTATTTTAAGCAACAAACAACAAACACTTTATTAATGTATAACAAACATTACAACAAAAAAGCTTTTTAAAAGCTACTTAAATTAGTGTTTTAGCTTAATGCGTATAAATTTACTTTTTAGGTTATTGCTGTGGAAGTGTTGAACATCTAGTTAAAATATCCACAGAGTGTAAGTTTTTAAACTTTAAAAAATTATAATAATATTTCCTCTTTATTTATAGAATATAAAATTTGATGATTGCCTATTTTTTAAAATATGAAGGAAACTTTCTTAATGTGTAAACTGTTAAAAAAATAATAAAATTTTTGATAATTTAATACAATTTTTATTACAATAGTATAATATTTTTGATGACTTCTATTATTTATGCTGAATTTTTAAATCGCAATCACATAAATATCTATAAGAAATTATGGGAAAATATTTTCATGCAATAATTTCTTCTGTGGTGATATAAAAAATACTTTAAACTTTTAATCATAACTTAAGTATTTTTACGCTGTATTACTATCTTAAAGCTTAAGCTATATTGCTTTATATTAATAAGAATGAGATTTGAGCATTACTTAGCTATTATTTCTCAACAAGTTAAGGAAATTTCCGTTTTTGCAGAACTAAATCTCCTCATAATAACAACCCTGTGTCACTTTTGTCATTTTCTACACAAAACCACAGCAGTTCTTTTTTTTTCTATCAGAAAAACAATATGGTTTCCTTCGACATTCTATTTCTGAAATTCCTTACCCGTAAGTAATTTTATAATGTGTCACATTTCTAGCTCCTTTACGACGGTTTGCATGAAAATGTACCACGCGAAATTTATCCGATTACATTTAACTAAATAAAAAAAAATACGAGACAAATAAAGACCAAGGTCCTGAATAATTTATGCAAGATAAATTAAACTACACGAAATTGAAAAACTTAAAGTTAAGGTTTTTCCCGTAAATGAAGGTGCTAATGGTGTTCACAAAGCTGTCGTCAATGGATTAATGAAGTGTGTATTCTTGGACACAAAGTCACCACTTTATTATTTCAAAAATGTTTGTGTTAAATTAGGATAGCAATACATTTTCACAGCCTTTAATTACGATTTATCAGTCACTTGAACATATTTTAGATTCGCCACATGAAAAAGTTGACAAATTTATGCATGAAAATAAAGTAGAATTAAACTATCTATTAAGAATATTTATGAGCTATAAATCAAGTGAAAGTTAGGTTAAGTGCTATTAAAAAACTTTTTGTCAATGCTAAAACTTATGGTGTAAGCTCTCAAATAAGTTTTGACTAATTCAATGTTATTTTTTACCATTTTCCCTAAAAATACTAACTCTTACTTTTGTTATAATAATACATCCCGTTAAAACATTTGTGTCCCTCTCTCCACAAAACAACAATAGCAGTTCTCTTTGCCAGAAACGAAAATGGTTTCCATTCAATGTCCTCTTTCTGTAAAACCTTTTTCGAGAATATAAGTAATCGTGTCACAATGCAAATTCCTTAATTTTTGACGAAATGGCTTTAAAAATAAAAAAAAATTGTAAGTTCAATACTTTTTGTATGAAATTGGTAAAAACATGCATTCGAAAATTACTTATCCATGACTCATTCAACTTATAATGCAAGAAAAAACCAAGACCCCACTCTAACAGTAATATTTAAAGTGTCAGCTATTTCGAAGATTGAGAATAAACCTGCTCGCTCACGCCGGCAATACTTTTCGGGTTATGAAGAGGTTTTAAGAGCAGGTATTTTCTTCTATAGAACAGCCAACAACCCTAATAAGATGGAACAGGACGTGACATGATGGCGATCTTCTTTGGCCTCTTGGGTTGAGCAGGCCGCGATTTAGCTAAGAATTGTAGAAAAATTGAAAGTGTTTTTCACTGCTAGAAATTTGGAGCTTGGTTTTACCAAAATTTTGTTTTATTATAGCTGCAACGAATGTGTGTTTAAATGTTTCACCATATTTTTGGTATTCGTTTGAACCATTTATCATGCTTTTGTTCCCAAAATCTGAAAAGTGGTTCATTCCGAATAAAGTGATTGCCAGATTAAGTGCTTTTATAAATCTATCAGTTTATGTCTGAAGGTGCGGTTTACGCTCAAATAAGTTTATGTAATATTTCTTCTGTTTACTCTCATATAATTCCAACTATTTCGTATGTTTCCTCTTATAATAACACTCTCCTGTCAAAAAATTTTGTCATTTCCCCCCCACAAAACAACAGCAGTTCTATCTCCATGCCAGAAAAACCATTCTGGTTTCCATTCAACGCCCTCGTTCTGAAGAAAAACCTTTCCCACAGGTCTTCTCCTTTTTCTGATTCACGCGAAAAAAGAAAACCTCCGGCTGGCTGTGGCTCAGAAACTGACTGTTGGGGTAAGTATTCCGTCTTTACTTTTATCTATACGAGAGCCACAATGTAGAAGCTCAGCGGTGGATTGGCATACTTTTGTCTGACGTAAGGCTGATCTAAATTTAAGCGGGTTTAGTATCGCCTGTCTGGATGCTATCCTTAGCTGCATCGACCAGGCAGCGGCATTTGTTTCGTTGCCTTCGACGAGGAATTTATTTACTCGGGCTTAGAACAACGGATTTATCTTCTCTACAATAACAATGTAATCCATTAAATTAAAGATATATATTTCATTATAGACATTAGCAATGAAAAGCTGAAGACTGTCAGAGTCCTCTCAAGCTTCCCCCTCCCCACATCTCTTTACCTTAAAATTGCCTAACAGTGTTACAAAGTCTTAAAAAGATAGATTCATTCCATAAATTCATTCAAATGATTCGTGATTTTATCAAACTTGGAACTAAGTACAGCAAATACTATACATTGATTTTGCTGATCTAAATTTAAGCGGGATTAGTATCGCCTGTCTGGTTGCTATCCTTTGCTGCATCGACCAGAACGCAGCATTTGTTTCGTTGCCTTCGACGAGGAATTTATTTACTCAGGCTTAGAATAATGAATTTATCTTCTCTACAAAAACAAAGCAAGCCATTAAATTAAAGATATATAATGTATTGTAGACATTAGTAAAGAAAAGTTGAAACTCTCAAAGTTCTCTCAGGCTCCCCCCTCCCCACTTCTCTTTATCTTAAAATTGTCTAATAGTGTTACAAAGTCTTAAAAAGATAGATTCATTCCATAAATTCATTCAAATGATTCGTGTTTTTATCAAACTTGGATCTAAGTACAGCAAATACTATACATTGATTTTGCTGATCTAAATTTAAGCGTGATTAGTATCGCCTGTCTGGTTGCTACCCATTGCTGCATCGACCAGGCAGCAGCATTTGTTTCGTTGCCTTCGACGAGGAATTTATTTACTCGGGCTTAGAATAACGAATTTATCTTCTCTACAATAACAATGTAGTCCATTAAATTAAAGATATATATTTCATTATAGACATTAGCAATGAAAAGCTGAAGACTGTCAGAGTCCTCTCAAGCTTCCCCATCCCCAGATCTCTTTACCTTAAAATTGACTAACAGTGTTACAAAGTTCTAAAGAAAAAGAGAAATAGATTCATTCTATAAATTCATTCAAATGATTCGTGTTTTTTCAAACTTGGAACTAAGTACAACAAATAATCTACATTGATTTTGCTGATCTAAATTCAAGCAAGGTTTAGTATCGCCTGTCTGGATGCTATCCATAGCTGCAACGAACAGGCAGCAGCATTTGTTTCGTTGCCTTCGACGAGGAATTTATTTACTCGGGCTTAGAATAACGGATTTATCTTCTCTACAATAACAATGTAATCCATTAAATTAAAGATATATATTTCATTAGACATTAGTTATGAAAAGCTGGAGACTGTCAAAGTCCTCTCAAGCATCCCGCTCCCCACATATCATTATCTTAAAATTGCCTAACAGTGTTACAAAGTTCTCAAGAAAAAAAGGAATAGATCCATTCTATAAATTCATTCAAATGATTCGTGTTTTTTCAAACTTGGAACTAAGTACAACAAATAATCTACATTGATTTTGCTGATCTAAATTCAAGCAAGGTTTAGTATCGCCTGCCTGGATGCTATCCTTAGCTGCATCGACCAGGCAGCAGCATTTGTTTCGTTGTCTTCGACGAGGAATTTATTTACTCAGGCTTAGAATAATGAATTTATCTTCTCTACAATAACAAAGCAAGCCATTAAATTAAAGATATATAATGTATTATAGGCATTAGTAAAGAAAAGTTGAAACTCTCAAAGTCCTCTCAAGCTTCTACCTCCGCATATCTCTTTCGCTTTAAATTGCCTATTAACGTTCAAAGACTTCAAGAGAAAAAAAGAAAGATTAATTCCAAAAATTTATTTAAGAGTTCCTGTAATTACGTTTTTATCAAACTTGGAACTAAATACAACAAATAATCTACATTGATTCTGCTGATCTAAATGTAAGCAGGATAAGTATCGCCTGTCTGGATGCTATCCTTAGCTACATCTACCATGCAGCAGCACTTGTTTCGCGTTGCCTTCGACTAGGAATTTATTTACCCAGGTTAAGAACAACGGATTTATCTTCTCTTACAATAACAATATAATAAATTAAATTATAGAGATATAACGCCGTATAGACATTAGTAAAGAAAAGCTGAAGCTCTCGAAACCCTCTCAAGACTTCCCCTCAACCTTTTGCTTAAATTTGCTCAATAACTTTACTAAGAGGAAATTTGCTCAATAAATTTGCTCTTAAATTTGCTCAATAACTTTACTCAGGGGAAAAGAATAACAGTATTGATTAAAACGATTAATGAATACTTTTTTAATCAAAATTTGATCTAAGTACTACAACTGGTACAACACGTACCATTTTTCGAATCTAAATTTAAGCAGGGTTTAGTGTTGCCTGTCTAGATGCTATCTTCAATTGCATAGAACAGGCAGTATTCGTGTTATTGTGCCTTTAAGGAAGAATTTGTTTCCTCAGGAAGTGATTTCGAATCACAAATTTATCTTTTATTAACACACGATGTATTCCATTCAACACTCTGAGTGGAAATTTGGCTAAAATGTCAACTTGATATTCTGCATGAGATTTATATTAAAAGTTTAATTGAAAATTTTATTTCTTAATTTTTTTTTTAAAAATTATATTTCTGTAGATGATGATTATAAATGGCTATCCCTTTCTTTAAATTTTGAAATTTATTAAAATAGATAAATTCATATATTTTTTCAATTATGTGTGTTGCTGGAAAAACTGATATTCAGATGACGGATTTATACCGTCTGTATCCTTCAGATATTTTAAAAGCTAGATAATGCTGGAAAAAGAGTTTGACAACAAAGAGCCGCGACTGATTTTGAAGAGCTTAGTAGAAGAATGATCTAAGTGGCATTTAGAAAAAAATACAGATTTTTGTGTCAAAGAGCATGTTAATAACTTCTTTGACGATAACAAGTTTCTCTTTTTTTCATAAACTTTAAAATAAGTATATTTTTTGCGCTTTACAAGTTTCATTTTCAACAGATCTGAGTGCAAACGAAAAACTATAAAGCTCATTTTCACGTTTTCAAATGTTTGTCACTAAGCACGTTCTTCCACTAAGGTCTTCATTTATGTTAAATGTGCCGTCGTCCAAAGTCCTGATGCCGCTTAAGATGTCCCGATATAATTGCAAAGGGTGCCAGTTCAAGTGTCTGCTTCAAGTATCAATTTATGGAGGCCTACGTCGCCAATTCCCTTGTGTAGCTCCAGTGATACATTAATTGAAATAAACCTAGTACCTAAAATGCAGAGAATCGACATTCGTAAAGGAAAGTAAAATTGCCCTCTTATTGCCCTCTTTCCTTGATATTGCTTATTAACGTGACAGACACTTAATAAAAAAGCATTTTTAATTAATTTATAAACTTAAGAGAAAGATTTGTTTTTAAGATTTTTTTTATTGGATATACATTCGAAGAATATAGTACTTATTTACTAATCTAAAAAATAAAGCAAAGTGAATAGAGCGAAAAGTAATGGAGGTTTAAATTAATAGTTTGGGTCTTTGGCAAACGTAATTCTATAAATCCTAAGAGTCACAAACAATGTAAAATGGAGAGTTTTTAAAAATATGCTCCTGCAAGTTTCAAACATAAATAAACACAACTATTTTGTATTATAACTTACAATGTTTTTTTTAACAAAACTGTAAAACTTATTTTTTGTGAATTTTCGTTTTGTGGTTTGCAAGCGAGTTATTTATATTTTTAGTGTTTATATAGTGAGTGTTTATATTTCACTAACTACATACACTCTCTTGCAAATGCATCTTACTTTTTTCTTGTGTTGTGCCAACTTAACTTATATTGTAGTTCAAAATGTACATTTGATTTGCATTTAATTCAGTCCATGTGTATTACAACAAGTAACTCTACCATTCGATTGATTTTAACAAGATGTTTATTTCATCTTTAAGTTCTTTTCTACGACTTTTATTTTATTTATAATTCTATTCTAATATAATTATTTATTTTATTCTATAAAATTTGAATAGTTATTGACAGAATTGCAAAATGTAACTTCCCCAAATACTACTTTAAATTCAATTGAGTCATTTTAAAATTAGATGCTTAACTACGTCTAATGATTAAAAAAATACATAATGGATCATTACTTTTTGGCTGCGCTTTCTATGTTAAATAATGCATACTTAATTAAGGTATTTAAGTATTTTTATGGCTACGTTGTTCAACAAAAGCTTTTGTAATATATCAAATAAAAAATACCGCACTTAATGAAGATTAGATTATTTTCATTATTTTTTAAGACTCTTAAATTCTGGGAAAGGTCTCAAAAACGAAACGAACTCAATCGGCAGTTAAAACTTTTGGTATTGAGCCAAAATGATGTGGCAAATAATATTAAAGTTATTTCCAGACCTTCTCTTGATTAATATCTACTTTTAACACTACGCAGACAGCAGAATTTATGAGTAACGACTCATGCTTCGCAAAGCATAAAATATTTTTTTGTTAATTTAGAGTATTAGTTTTACATTTTGCCAATTTGAAAGCGATTCACAAATTTCTATTCTAAGTTCAAATCATTCATAGAAAAAGATTAAATTTTAATTAAAAGTTTCATGGGAACAGTAAATATATGTCAGTACAAAGAACTGTGTAGGAAAAAAAATTAATACAGCTAAAGCAAAAAGGTAATTTAAGCATACAACAATTAACATATTTAACATACTTTAATTAACAAACTTTAATTAACATATTTTAATTAACGTATTTTAATTAACATATTTTAATCAACACATTTTAATTAACACGTTCAAACACATTGCATTTTAAATCTTTAAATTGTGCCTAAGAATTCGAACAAATTAATGGACATATCCTATAAAGCAAAATCGTGAAGAGCACTCACATCTGGCGATGGAAAATGGAAGATTTTTCTTCTCGAAACT